>JAHHFK020005728.1:0-31565 GCA_024533555.2 Aedes koreicus | reverse complement strand
TTGAAAAGTCTACACACCCCCAAAGTTTCATTGGATTCTGAGGGGATGCTGCCAAACACTGGATGAGTTGGCGTGAAATTCGTCTAATAGTTGAACTACTCGTTTAAGATCATGACCAGGCGACAAAAACTAGCATCGGTGATGGTGTGGGCTAGAATCCGCTGGTTTTTGTCCCTAAAGAAGTTAAGATCAACCAAAATACATATCGGGAGCTAGTTCTACAGAACGTCGTCGATTGCGGAACATTCTACAGGGTTCATTTTGAGCTCAAAGTGGCCGGTGAGTTCGCAGGCCCGGAACCCAATGGATTTTTCTGTCTCGAGTATGTTGGAGGACGAAGTCTGAAGGTGTGGAAGTCTTGAAGCGACATCTGGTGGCAGCCCGGGATAAAATACTCCAAGAGCACCTGCGGGCTTCGTACGATGTGTTCCTCGATCGTCTGCGGTGAGTGGTAAAACTCAAGGGCGAACAAGTTGAATTTGACCAGTTCAAAAAGTAAATTGTTTTCATGTGAAGTTGAATGAATTTGAAAAAAATGTGTTTTTTTATCAATTTATCTGTTAATTTCAATGTAGCACTTGATTTGCCGGACCGTGCAGATGGATGTCAGAGTAGTTTCAGCGAATGCTAAAGGCAATCACTGCTAGTATGATAGTTCGGAGCCCGGTCGTTATTGGAGGAGACCTCAAGGCTTGGGCAGTCGAGTAAGGAAGTAGATATACGAACGCTAGAGAATTCAGTTTGCTGGAAGCTCTGGCAAAGCTAGATGTTAGGTTCCAGAATTCGTTATCCATGTAGCCTTTTGCAGCCCGTCGCGGTTGGCAAATATTAATTGTGGGGAACATTCCCACCACGACCACCAAGAGAAACGATACGGCATATGTAAACGGGACTCGGTGGCTGTAAGGAGTTTTAAGAATTTCGAGATGAAATGGAAAACGAAAGACTTTGATAAGGATCTCTTTGTGGAAGTACTACGGTAAAAAATAGGTTCTCAGATCTGAATGCGTATGTACAACCATGTCGAGGAAGCGAGAGTCAAGCAGTAGACCAATACAGGTGGCGGTTAGCATGGTGTTTGTCGGCATTAGTAACGAAAAATGAGTAAACAATCCATGATTTCGGGTAGTGACGTAAAACTCCAAAAACAAGCGAATGATAACAGAGCAGGTTTAGTTTTTGTCCGCATCTTTTTAGTACACAAGAAGGGATTTTTCAGCCGAAACCTTTTAAAAACTACACCAATTACCGAAAATAAACATTCTACCTTGTGATTTGCTGCTATTGTAAATTGATGTTTTTGGAGATCTACGTCACGCATGTTTACAAGAAACAGGCTGTGCATCATCTCACAAACACAATGACAGTATTTTGCATAACACTAATACAACTTAACCACTTCTTCTCCACCTGCGCCCGGCCTACTGGTGGAACGAGACTATCAGAACTTTTTCCAGAAAATGCGTGCAAAGAGCGAGAACTGATGTAGACAGAGAGAGCTGTAGGCTGGTGAGGTTCGTCGGAAGATAAAAAAGAGCAAGTCGAATTGTTATAAGCAGTTGTGCCAAAAAGTCGATGGCAATCCTTGGGGCGATACTTATCAAATAATGATGGTAAAAATTGAGTGCCCAACGATGACCGTGGAAATGTGCGTAGACAAGCTGATACTAGTCGTGGAGGGGTAATTTTCGAAACATGACCCAACGACGTGGTCACCACCACCGGTGAAGAAGAAGGAACTAACACAGGAGATACAGAAGTCAGTTACGAGAAACTTGGATTGCTGCGCTGGCCACTAAGTGGAATCAAGTTAAGTTGAACCGTACGCTCAGGCGCATGGACAAGGCAATCGTTGGAGGCAGTAGTTGTGAAAGCTGGAGTGATCTCAATTGATATCACTCTCGCAGAGGATAGTGAGTACTTCCAGTAGAGTGAATCTAGAGGTGTAATGAATTGTTGAGAGCGCCAAGTAGCCAAGTGGTAGCAGAAATGGAATACGGCAGAAAATGGAAGATATATAAACAGACTAATATTGTTTCTGTCGACTTTGGTAAACAGAAAGCATGGTGTATGAGTTTTTATTTGATGCAATTTCTGTCCAGACATGTTTGCTTCAGGAGTTACCTGCATCGGTTCGGCCACACAGCGTCACCTACCTGTGATGTGGAGGAGATGCCGGAGCATATGGTCTTCGAATGTCCAAGAATCGACGCAGTGCGTAGGGAGATGCCTGTTCTGAAGAATCTCGTGAATGAGATGTGTCAAGAGGAGCTCACATTCAATGCCGTTTAAGGAGTCATCAATCGAATAATGTCGGAGCTGCAACATAAAGTAGAGCAGAATTGCCAGCTAAACCAAAGAAAAAATCCCCGAAGTAGTCGCTTCATCGTGGTCCCGTAGGGTTTGGCAAAAGGATAATTTTTTAGTGGTTGGGCACTATTTAGGGAGCCATCACACTAAACACAAAAAACACTAATGGTTCTTGTTCTAGAATTATGTAGAATGTTGGAACTAGTTTGAACGGATCTGTGCTGCGGTAGGAATTTTTGAACCACCTCACCAGCTGCCATGTTCGAATCAATTTAGTAAAAAAACAACACTCTAAGTGCATCACTTACGAGCAGCTCATCACAAAGACGCTGATCGCAATAAACCATCCCTAAAAAAATGCAATCAACCATAAATGTATGAGAAATGCGTGTAACGAATCGTTGTTAAATTTGATAATTTCAGGTCTTTTATCTGCATCGAAGCCACTTTGGTTCTATGTTTCTGTATTCCATTTCTTCCAGGGCGGTTTCATTCCACAACCCTGCCACAGCCACAGCCCAACCTAATGCCAGTGCCGATGAGGATGTTGCTGTTGCTGATGATGGTGCCGTTCGGGAAGCGACCTCCTCCTGGCTTATTCCACTCGGTGTGGTCCAATTTGATTAAAACAGTTGGAGTTCTCAACCCTCTCTTGTTCTCGATTTTGGTCTTTCCTGCTTTTTGAGGTTCTCTTATCCACGAAGGCCACCTTTGAACGGTTGGTACGTGGGCCTTCGTCTGGCTCATATTTAATAGAGCTATCATAATCTCACACTTCTGCCATGAGGCCGTTTTGGAACAACACCAGCTCAAACACACGAAGCGGCGAACCCTATCATTTGAGAGATTTCCCCCTTTTTCCCGGCTTAGTATCAGACAGTATTTGGCCGGGCCCGCACACAGTCCTCGCTTGGATGTTATTATTGGATCACCGTTTGTGGATTAATGATAAACTTGTTTTGATCTTCTCACGAGCCAATTAGTTCTGGTGCGTCGTCAGCTGGTTAATGGTCACCATTGGATGGCGGCTTCGTTTTTTTTTTCTAATGTATCTTGTGTCCTTTGTGGCTGTGAAAAATAATTTCATAATTCGTGATGGGAATTGTTTAGCCGGCATGAAACGCCATATTTTTCATACGATTTTTCAGTTCGTGAAAAGTAATGTATTTGCTTAAGTTTTGTTTGCTTTGCATGTAGACGTTTTTCTCTCATTAACAACTTTAGTTATTCGAATATTTATTTATGTTAAATATGTTTGGGACAGATGTTCATTTCCAATGGAAACATAGGTTTTGAATAAATTTAAAAACGTATTTCGAAATTTCGAAAAAGAGTAAAATGTACGGCTGAATCGAAGGTATATAATTCAACCTCCAACTGTAGTCAAACATTTTCTTTTCAAACATTCTTGTTCAGACCGACCGCCAATAACCAATCACCCGCTGATGCGAGCGCCGGCAGATGTCATTCATACCTTGTATGCAGGCGGTCGTATTAATACATTTTTAATCGTTTTTCTTCTTCTGGAGGGCTCACCGCAAACATGAAGATTAACCAGTAATTTTCGGGATTCGATTTCACGCAAAAGGGGTCGAAAATGTCTTTCTTCTTTGTGTATCGAAACACACAACACATTTTCTGCGGGTTGTTTGTTTAGCAGGCGGAAACATAATTTATGTTGGTCCATCCCTTTAGAAATCTAATTGTCGATAAATGGTAACCGAAACCCCATCATCATCACCATGATAGTTGAGGAGTGAAAAAGAGAGAGGGATATTGGCGAAGGGGATCTGTGAAAGACTCTCACCGCAAGGACTCACATGAATTGAGACGCCAGCAGTATGTTTGGGTTATAACACGAGAACAAAAACGTGCCATCATGGCGATCGTTGGCCACAAAATGATGTCTCTATATGCATGAAATGAGATAATCAACCATATTCGAATAATGATAGTTCATTATAAAAATCCGCTTCCTGATTTGTGTGGCTTTGAAACGCACATATGGCAGAATGGCTTTTTTGCCGATCATGTGATGTTTGTGAAGTATGAAAATTGAAATTTTTAGATTTTGGTGGTCTAATTTATATCTTAGGGAAGGTCCATTAACTAACCAGTAATATTCTGTACATAGATTAGCTAAAGCTACACCCAAAAGTTTATAAGGAGGCAGAAAATGTGCCGCAACAATACCGCTATTTTGGGAATCATATCTTGAGAAAACCGCATGATACGAAAAAAAAATTTGCCCATCTTGATCTACAAAGCGTTTTATTGAATGAACGATATCATGTAAGTGTTCTCGAAAACAAATTCATATGTCTTCAGTCATGCATGAGTGTGTGAGCGACAGGTTGCTCAGAGATTGGTGGAACACATTTTCATTTGTTTGCATTGTTGTGCCGGTTAGTGTCTCGACAATGGAAGTTGCTGTAGTAACTAATCTTCATCTTTTATATTTAATGTGAGCCATCAACTTTCGGACTTCAATCTCACACTCATCATTAAAAACACTGCACCAACTCACGCATGCATTGAATTTTTTGAAGTGAATTGATGGGTTGTATTTTTGTCCACAGTCAATTTTACATTTTTTCTCCAAGACATGATCGATAGCGAGATATGAAACAATCATGCGAAATTGCAATACAAATTTGCTTTTTAATTTTTAGTGTCGTTATAAATTTTGTTTGTCAATAAAAGTAGAATGAGCGGCACTAACGGGAGTTTTTCACCGCATTTGATTGGTATTAGATTGGTTTGAAAAATAAATAATAGTAACTTTAAACTAGACGAATATACTGCAGAGCGGTTCCAAAAGAGTAATTTTATACAAGTCAAAACGCCTTTTTTTTTGTTTCGTTACCTCATATTAAGTCAAGACTAACTTTTCAGAAATGCCTCTGTAAAAGTTCAACTGATGCATTAGAATAATTACACAGATAAATCGGTTCGTTTAATAGAAATGATGTCATCAGCAAAGTTTTAGATAATTTAAAGAAAGTTCCTAAAAAAGTATGCACTGTAAATTTTTTACTTAGACAACGTCCAACGGCAAGGGTACGGTGTCAAATTAAATTAAATTTAAATTTGAGAATAGTGGCCGTCACGAAATATCGTTACATATTAAACGCTTATAACTTATAACTTATAACCCCCCGTTCAGTGCGTAAGGTTAATTCGTACAAAAAAGGCATGTTTTTGTGAATTTTATGTGTCGGAACAGCTGAACATCTTTGTATTAAAAGTAATGGTACATTAAGGTATGACATTTTAAGAATATTATGAGAGATTTTCATAAAGAAATATAAAAAATACGGCAATGGCAGCAATTATTCGGACGTGCCTCGGAAAAAAATGAATTGCGGTGTCCTTCATAGCTTGGTACTGGATCATCTGAAATAAAAAAAAAACAAAGATCATTCGTAATTGCTAATTTCCCTGGGTAACGCTGGGAAGTGTTATGCGGAATTTAAATTTTTCACGATAAAACACGAGTTTTTGCGAAAAAAATTGGCTAATATGTTATTAAAAAAAAATATTGACTAATTTGAAAAAAAAACCGTTACCTCGTAAATTATGTACAAAAATAGTGTTCAACATTTCAAAAGGATCGGTGCAGTAGTTTTGAAGTTAACATCGACTTTGAAAACGTGAGTTGCTCAACGGTTTGAAAAAAAAATCTGTAAAAACGTCATAAGGAAATTTGTCGGCTTCCCACTGAATTCAATCCACTAAAGTTGATGTCCATGATGATGATGATGTATAGAATCAGCTTACTGCGCCCAATCATGAGCACTTGGTCCACTACTTATTCCCATGTCTTGCATGAAGGTTAGTAAAGCAAAAGAACCTTCATTGAAGACACTGGCTGCCACATAAGCTGCAATTTCAACGATGACAGAGGTTCCACTCAAGTGCTTTGGTGAGATTTCCCTAATCAGTTGGTTCAAACTCTCATTGTTGTTCTGTGTGAAGCCCCCGACACATCGCTTTAGGGTTGCATCTTTGCTAAGATCTTCATAGATAGGTTTGATGGCATCCAAAACATCCTCGGGAAAAGCACTGTACGTATGTTCGAACGAATCCAATGCATTGGCAGCTGCAGCCTTTTGCCATTTGCACCAGGAGTTCGCACCGCTCGGGCATTTTTTATGCTGTGGATTCTCGTCCGTCGAACTGTAGTGGAAGAACGTTGCCCAGATAGCATTCTTCATATTTTCCACGGAATCATAGTAACATCTAATAGCCAAACCGTAGTATATCGTCAGTTTATCAATCATTTTGGTCGTAAGCTTCCCTCTACCAGACAGACTCTTTCGTTTGATCTTCTTTCGAGCCTTAGTTTTAGTATCTAAAACGGTCTTTTTGAACAAAATCGCGTAGACGAGTGCCCATTCTTTTTTGAATATGTCCTACACATTCTTTTTTCACGATTGAAAAATCATCACCATAAGGTTTAGAATTCACCAACCCGGAGTGAGCTTTTGAGTCAAGTCGCCGATATAGATGCGATATCGTACACCACTCTTTACCGAGCGTTGAAACATGGTTTATATCGCTTTGACCTCCATATTTCCAGCTGCACCACTATGGTTTGCTCGACAATATCCAGCATTCACACGAGCTTCATGCCATTCATCATATTCAGAAGAGTTTAATTTATGTTCCCAAATTTCACATTGATGGCAGTATGAACTTTTGACGAAAATGTCAAGAAATTTACCAGTATAGTAACCGATTAACGAGGTGACACCGAATAAAGATGAGAAGCCATGTTCCGCCGCCTGATACAGTGAGTTCATTGGCATCTTCAGCTTTTTTCTCTTCGGCTGTTGCTACTTTTTCATCTTTTGTAGCAGATAAGAAAAATCGATTCGCCACTTCTCATACAGTCGAGCACAACGTAATTATTGTAGGTCGATCTTGATAGAAACCTACTGGACAAATCCATCAACCCGCAGAACTTTTCACAACCAACTAATCTAAGGCCTAACGTCCTCATCACGAAAACAAACCGACAGTTAAATCTTTTTACTTTTTTAGGCATTTTAGTAATAATGTCTGTCACACCCAAAAAACTCTCGTGAAGCCAAGAAATGTGTGTTGTTTGACAGCTCGGCTGCTCTAAGTCCTAAACACTATTGCATTCACAGCGGAAGCGATATAAGCGCGCGCGAGCTTAGAAGTTCGGAAGTGATTGTTCTTTTGTTATTTTCTATAATATTTTGGGTTCGTTCAACTACAAATCTTCCATGATGAGCATGATGCGCATACTGTTATAGGAGCTACCGGTGCTTTGACTGCTCCGCATGAGATTTTATGTGAACAGAGCGTTAAGTGCGTCGCCATTACTAGTGTCACATCAAAGCATCATAACAATAGCGTGCTCGGGTCGGGTAGGTATAAAAACGAAAGGTATAAAAATACTCATCACTTCGTCTATTCTGCTCCAATCGACTTTAATTACAACAATAAAAAACCAAATGCAAAAATAATAATACCACACCACTTCAAAACCCCTCCCCCCCTAAATAATGCTCGATAAAATTTCGAGATGTTTAAATCTCGAATCGGTTGGAGTTTTTCTCATGTATCAATTTAATTATCAAAAATTTTCATTTAACAAATGTACCCTATTGAAAATAACGCTAATTTAAGGTGATGTCCTATCATCTTGTTTTGCAGGCTAAATTTACTAAATGCGGAGTACTTTCCTATCACAGATTTCAAATGTGCGCAATGGTGGTCTTATATGCAGCAATGCACGATATAGGGTAGGGAACGGCTTAATCAGGGGTCACTATTTTAATCAGTTGTTAGGAAATAGGTCTATAACTCCTACATTTTCCAAATTATTTCACTTTTAATGATACGATCTTAAGCTTTATCTATTGGGTCAATGATTCGATGTATGAATCATGATTGATTACCTATTTATTACTGTCATTTTGAAGATTTAAAATACATCATCTAGAAACCATCAGTTTCTTACCTGCTGAAGAAGTTCGCTCAAATTGTGCCTTTGTGTATTTTGCATTTAATGGCGTGTACCGGAGAGCATGTCTTCATCAGGTCTCTCTCACAACCAGGCTTGTTGCCAGAATGTGATGTTGAACATTGAGTTAAATTTATTACATATTTAGATAATCTGAAATCGCTGAAATTTATTTCATGTTTCTTCCAGTCATTTGAGGTTGATCTATGCTTATGATTATATTGTCCATCATCTGGCACTATCATTTGCAATAAAAAATGTGTTTTGGAGCTGTCCAATAGTACCCAACGATAATGATGCTTCGCTGTTGAGCGGCAGCTATGGCATCACTGTTGCTTTTGAGAGAGCCCATGTTTCCTCTCTTCTTTGTTCACCATGGATATAGCGCACCGGTATTGTAATGTGAAGCCTGCTGTCTCTTACATTTGTTTGTTTTTAAACGAAGCATCCCAGCCGGCGTCGGTGGTGTAGTGGTAAGCGTGACTGCTACTTGGCACCCCAGTGGGTCTGGGTTCAATCCCACTCGACGTCGTTGGTTTTTCTGAGGCGAAAAAATCTGGTCACGTCTTCCTTAGGAAGGGAAGTAAAGCCGTTGGTCCCGGCTCATATTCATGAGTCGTTAGGTAGGGTCCAGGTGGTGGAGTCGTCTTCCTGGCGTCGGTGATTGTCACCATGTGAGGAAATAGGCCGCAGTAAAATAAAGAAGAAAAAAAAACGAAGCATCCCGTTTGTCGTCACAGTCGTTTTGGCTAACATTTGCGTGAGAGTAAATGAAATAAGAAATACACATTGCCAATTTAAAGATCAATGACAAACGCGGGTTGAGGAAATTGAAGTTTGCAGCAAATCGTGAACTGGGTTATATAATTTCGCCTTCGCACACATGAACAGAATCGCACTCATACAATATTGTTAGTTTATGTACAGATTGAGGAGCTGAAGAAAACATTTTTTTTAATCGGAAAGCAATCCGCTTGCGTTTAAGAAGTCCCTGCAATTGGGAAATTTATTCCATGGCTATGAATTTTTCTGAGCCTAATACTCGTTGCTGAAGGTATGTTTCGATAGACCAGACGTAAGCAGAGGGATTAATGTCCGAATATTGACAGTTCTAATTATAGGTTACATACATCTTCATCAAATGTCTCAGGTGCTGACTAAACTGCTTAAAACCCGTCCCGTACCCTATTAGGGGTACACATTTGCGAATTTTCTCATTCTTTCGGCAGTTTTGAAGTTGCGGTGCTTCGGGGAGCCAGTGTTGGATTGGCAGCGGGTGGTGGCAAGTACCCTGAAAGGTGCACTAGCGAGCAACTATTGGTCAAGGAGTCGATGGCTCAGCTGGCTACGCAACCGTTGCTGGGCAGCCATTGAATATACATTCGTGTGCTAGGCAGTCGGTTGACTAATCCAGTGGTGTACTTTTAGCCAGCCGGTGGGCGCAAGCACAAGGAGCAAAATAAGGTGATTGTGTGTGATTCAGTTGGCATCTTTTGGTAATTTAGGCGCAACGTGCAACGGATGAAATAACCTGCTTCTTCGAAAGACCGAGAAGATTTAAATTTATATGTGGACCATTTAATACACGTCCTTTTCACGACGACCAGTTCAATTTTCCTAGCTTAAGAGTTTGTTTGTTTGAAATTTAACTAACATTCCGTTCCAAATTCTTGCCAATTGGCAGTCGGCAGTGGCTTAAATAGTTTTAGTTTTACCTTCGTCGCATACCTTAAGTTTTGTGTGCAATTTCTATAGCGGCTCGGAAAATTAAACGGTCTCTATATTTTTCTAAAGCGCAAATATAAAACAAGCTTATGGCAGGAGAAGCATTCCAAAAACAAATTAGAAAAAAAAAGTTTTGAGAAACAGTATGAAAGTGAGAATAAGTGCAATGCCTAATCGTTTTGTTTGCAACCGTATGCGCAAATTTCGGAAGCGCGTTAAGATACGGCAAATCCTCCGAATCAAGCAACAACTGGTGGTGACGCTGAAGAAGGACCTGCAACTCGAGGTATGAAATTAAATTAAGTGGTTAACAGACTTCACAAATCGCGAATAACGAAGGCGTAATCCACTAAATACTTCGCTTCTGTCTATAGCAAAGTTTGATGATATTTCACCAAACATATTTTACTAATAATTTATAAGAAGCGAATCGTAGAGTTGCCTAACATACAAACTGCACTTAATCCAACGTCCCATTAAAATAATACTTACGTTGCAATGTTCCGCTATGAGACCAATGAAACTAATCTAACTTTTTGAACCAGATAATGTATAAGACGGTTTTACCTAGTTTACTTGAGTTTTGACATATCAGGTTCTTAAATTGTCATGAAAAAAAAACGCAATTTGTTTACGGTGTTTATTATTTTCAAAGTTGAAACATGATCATTCTGCATCAAGCAAACAAGGTGGTTTTGCACAGTAAATGAACTGTAAAAAAATTTAAGAAAATGAATATCTCAAAGTTCCTATTTATCAACTTCAATAGAAGAAGATGGTTTTTTACTGTACTTGTCCTGTGAATATAATTTAAAAAGTGAAGTTCGTCCGACAAAATGGAGCATCTCAAAATGCCCGTTCTAAAAAACAAAATGTATAAAATTGAATTTCAACATTCCTGCTACCTGCCATGACAATTCGTCTATGATAAACGAAGAAACACAACAGTTATAATATTTCAAACAAGTTTTTTTTACGGTATTTATTCGTTTTGGAGTTACAACAGAATTCTATTACAAACAACGCATCATTGGATCAAACTGGTTTCACACTGTATGCACACAGTAAAAAAATATTTTTTTCACAAAAAAAGTGATATATATTCGAAAATAAAAAAAATTAGAGGGGGGTTATTTCAGGGATTTAACCGCGAGGATCACGTAGGACCGCGTTGGTTCATAGTAATAAACAGTATCATCTATATATCATAACAATCCAATATGTACTAGTTTTGATAATATGCAAATGTTGTTCAAGATAAATCCCGAACATTTCACTCTAACACTCACTCTTTTATTGCCAAATTAAATTAGTCGTCCTGAAAAGGACGATGGTTACGATACGCTTGAGAAATTAATTTAAATTTTCGGTTTATTTGGCCAGCAGGACACCACAATGTGCTGTATTCAATCCGGATAGTAGTTTATTAAACTCCTCGTCGCTGTGAGTAGTCGACGGCAAGGTAGTTGGGATGATTCTATTAATCTAGTTGCCATAAATATCGTTTTGCACTGAGAGGTGACCGGCTTCGGTAAAGCTTCGGAAGCGGATGCCGCCCGCGCGGATTATCGATTTTTACGACCCATTGCCACGGCAATAGGTCGAGCGGGGAAACTTGAAAAACTTTGCAGCGCTTCCTTCTGGTTTGTAGATTCGTCTGGAAGCGCAGGCGAAAATTTACAAGCCAGACGCGCAATCGCAAGAAAACGGATGAGATAAAGAAAAACCGAAAAAAAAATCTTCGTAACGAGAGAGCGAAAAACACAACCGTCGATCAATCGAACTTGAAAATCCAAATGAAATGATTTTGGTTCAAATCGTGTGCTTTATACTGGTGTAAATAACATTGCCTCCAAAGAAGAGAGGCACGAAAATGCAGTACGAAGCAAAATTCAAAAGAGGGACAGGCTTCAGTTATAAAATCAGGCACCGGCAATTAAGCCAAATAATTTTACAGCTGAGGGGTGTGACTAGTGCTGTATTTAACATGGATTAAAACTAAATTAAATAATAAGAAGACAATTTGTTACCCGCTTTTGAGGACCCGGAGAGGAAAAACTATATTTTCAACCTGTTCATGTGTAGATTTGTAGGTCATCTCTAAGTGACAAATGGAACTACTTATACTAATATTACTTAATTGAAATTTTAATGTTGTTAGTTTTTCTGATCAAATGGTGTATAAATGAAGTCATTCTATTCAGTCAAACGAGAGATATTAGCGTTCAAAAACCTTCCACTTTTGCGTAACGCTCTCATTTTTCAAAATTTTGAAATGACACCCGGTATAGAAAAGGGAACGTAGTCCTACGTTAAAAAAGGGATAGCTCAAATTTGTGTACCGTCAATATTGTTTATTTGTTTTAGAATTTCAAAATGATTCATTAATCGATCAAGTTGGTTTTGCACAGTGTATGTTACAGTATATAAGTAAGTGATCACGCACGGGCAGAATGTTCCCTACGTTGTGTTAGAAAAAAAAAAATACTACGATTTGCTGGCCGTCCTACCATGGCGGAGGCATAGAAACAACTGTTTTATTGTTAACAATATAAATACACTACAGAAACGGTAGCTGCTTGACTGGTAGGGTAGGACTTGTATAATGGACAATTGCACACACAGTAAGTCATAAGTAAGAATATGAGAACTACCGAACGATCACTATTCTCAACGCGGTCTACAAAGTGCCTTCCCAAATCATCTTCCGTCGTCTATCGCCGCGAGCAAGTAGATTTGTGAGAAGCTATCAACCCGGTTTTGTAGACGAGAAATCGACAGCAAACCTAATCTTTACGTTGCGGCAGATCTTCCAAAATTCGGAGGCGCATAAAAGCCGTATAGCATGACTACTATGGACTTCACAAGTCGCTACGGTCGAACTTAACCCCCGTACTACATGTACAATATCCGATAAAACTGTGTACAAGACGTTGATAAGACCGGTAGTTCTTTCCGGGCGCGAAACGTGGAAAAAGCTCGAGGAGGACTGGCAAGCACTTGGAGTTTTCAAACGACGTGTGCCACGAGCTGGCGCAACTCTATGGCGAACCAGTATCCAGAAAGTCGCTAAAGCTGGAAAAGTACAATGGGCGGGACACGTTGTAAGGATGCCTGACAACAATCCCGCAAAAACTGTGTTGGCCTCAAATCCAGTCAATGCAAGACGCAGGGGTTATGTGGTTGGACCAAGTGAAGCAAGATTATAACCAGCTGATCGCCCCGACCTCCGGGCCCAATGAGCGGAAGGATTTCGCCATCCTGCCTTCCATCTTCCGCTTCAGCGCTTGCTGCACCTTAAATAGAGAACAATGCAAATCGCTACCGGTCTAATATCTATATGATGATGATGATGATGATGATGGTCCCGCCACTTACCCCTACAAAGGTTTGAGCTAGACAATTTATCTATTAGATAATTTATTTAAAAGCAATGCAACCAGTTATGCAAATCAAAACACGAACTGATTTCATCTACAGATGTAAACTTCTTCCAAAACTGTTCATTTGCTTTACAGCGATATAATTGTGAAAAGCTCTTGATGTCAACCACAAATGTTCGCAAGTATTCCCCGCGATCAGGAAATCCTATTACAATTCAAATCACAGAATCCCATATAAGGACATTATCAAAAGACAAGCCAATATCCGATCCTGCCCTCTACAGAGTCAATGAGGTTCCAACACTAATGGAACCACCACCTTAGTTTTGGGCTGACCAAGGATATCCTCAATCAGGGAAATCGAGAAAATGTCCAAACCGAAAAAATCCTGGACCGGCCCTAATTAAACTTTTACTTTCAACCACAACAGAATTGACGAGGAATTCCCCGACAATCAGCCAAACAACCCACTACTACCCACTTCCCCGCCCCACTACCCAAACAAAAAGAACCTTTCCCCCACCCCCCCCATCATTTCACCCCAACCAAACTCTTCAACAACACACAAAACATACAATCACTCACGAAAGTGTCCTCGTACACCAATAACATCATCAACTCACAAATACCCCTCTCCCTCTCCTACACATCCCAGGAAACAATTTAATCTAAAGAATGTGCACACCAAAAAGTAGTCATCGGAAATGCCCTAATGCAAGTCTTCTCCGTGTACGCTTTGCTAATCCGATCACTACTACATGAATATTAATGTATGTGTGCTATGATGAAGACGTCGTTTGGCTACAGTAACCTTTATTCAGTAAAATGGCGTCGAATCAAGAACGCGTGCGCGAAGCAATTTTGCACAAAAGAGTGGAAAATCCAGATATGTCGCACGGCGATATTGCCAAGTCATTAAAAATCGCAAAATCGACGGTTACTAAAGTGCTAAAAAAACTTTCAGCAGCGCTTAACTTTAAAGAGAAAGGTCGGTTCCGGAGGTAACCATGATTCTCGTTTCGTCGCGGAGAGGAAGAAAGTGATTAAAGAATTTAAGAAGAAACCGAATATCTCCGTTCGTGATGTGGCGAAAAAAGTGAAAATGTCTCCATCGTTCGTCCAGAAAGTGAAGAAAAGTGCAGGCTTGAAATCATTCAAAGTAGGTGTTGCTCCAAATCGTAACGACAGCCAGAACAAGAGCGCAAAATCTCGATCGAGAAAATTATATGACACTATGCTGAAGGAATACGACTGCATAATATTGGACGACGAAACATATTGCAAAGCTGACTTTAAGCAGATACCGGGACTACAGTTTTATACCTCGTTGCAAAGAGGAAATGTTGCTGATCGTTTTAAGCAAAAAAAAATTGTCGAAGTTCCCAAAAAAATACCTCGTATGGCAGGCAATATGTGGATGCGGTCTCAGAAGCGACATCTTCATCACGACTGGCACTCTAAATGGACAAATTTACGTAAAAGAGTGTCTGAATAAACGACTGTTGCCGTTCATTCGGGAACACAACGGTTCGGTGCTGTTCTGGCCTGACCTGGCATCTTGCCACTATGGAAAACTGGCTAAGGATTGGTACATTGCTAATGGTGTAAATATTGTCCCAAATTATTGCAATCCGCCAAATTCGCCAGAACTCCGTCCGATCGAAAAGTATTGGGCTCTGGTCAAGAGGAATCTTCGAAAAACGAATAGCGTAGCAATTGATGAGAAAAGCTTCAGGCGTAACTGGCAGAAAGCTGCAAAATTGGTGACGGATGACACTGTGCAAAAACTGATGGAAGGTGTCAAACGAAAGGTGCGGGCATTTGGATATAACAGGTCAAATTGACTTAACTGTATATGTTTTATATTTGTATTTTTATGAAGTCTTAAATAAATTATTTACTTTTTGATTTTCTCATATTTTCCATTTAGTACCACTAATTTCCCGTTGACTACTTTTTGGTGTGCACATTCTTTCTCTCAACTTAGTGTTCCAAATGCATTTCCACAGTTATTAATTGAAAGCTTTCGATGCCGATGATTCTAATGCGTGCTGCAATTATTAATGAATTGAGAATGGAAAATATACAATATGACTTAAGGTACACGATCTTCAGTCGCACCCCCTCACTTCTCAATTGTCAGATTGACAACATTGCCCAGGCTACGCCAACCAGCGTCTCCATGTTTCAGCTGGCAGTCTTTTGTGATCATATGACTCGTGGAGGCGTGAGGTAGGAACTTGTGAGGACGAGAGGTCGGTCGCATCCTCCTTCGAAGTTGTCAACTCACCATTTGAAGTCCATTTAGATCCTCTAACGTTATTGGGTGAAAACTTTCAAAACTACAGTAAATATTAATCGGCTGTTTTATTTCTTCTGGCTTATCTGCTAGATCAATGGATTGATTGATCGACAAAATACTATCGACGAAATAATCATTAAATCTACATGCAATGATGTCCTCTAACTGTTCTAATGTGCCATTGAAGGTTATGGATCGCGGTTTGCAATTACTAAGTGGTGTTTCCCAAACATGCATGCGTTGACAAAAATGCATTATAAATGTGATATAAATGGACTTTTTGGGAAGCTCCTTGGCAAACGATATCTACAATAATTGTCTACTGTCAGCTTAATATCAGGCTCAAATCTATTTTATTGAGATAAAAAAAGAGAACATATGGCTCCATCATTCTCTGAAACCAAATATTTCAAAATCATTTAATGATAAATATTTCGGAATCAATGGAAAATGAACGATCCGGGTGTGTGTTGCCAAAACCGATCAATGCATGGCTGTGTGTATCTTCTTTACTTGGTCTGAGTAAGACATCCTAAAAATGCGGCGTGCATTTACTTTTCTGTTTGCAATCGTATAATTTCATGTTTTAAGATACATAAATTTACATGATATGATATATTTTTCATCTTCTTCTTCATTGTGGAAAGTTCTTCATCTACTTTTAGTATTTAGTTTTGAGTTGCAATAAATTTTTGAAGATATGCATCTATTTTCACACTAAACACTAAACTCAGTTCACGAAAATAAATAATCAATTTTAACAGGCCTTTAAAATTTCCCCTTGTTTTATTGCGCCCCAAGGCAAACGTAAACACAGAATTGTTCGCAATATTTCATACAGCAGACCTGATTTCAGCGATATCTGGCTTGAATTTACAGGAAATATCCCATGAATCTATGCAACTCCGGTATTCATTTTATGTGCATTAGATAACGCATAAGAAAAATCAATGTTTTTTTTTTCAAACTGTGTAGGATATCATCATGCAAAATTTAGATGTATCCTCAATCCCAGGTCATTTAGTTTTCAGTATCTTAAGGAGTGTACGATTTAGTCTGAATTTTATCGCACCTTTTGAATATAAAAGTATAACTAGACGACCAAATTCCAATAAAGGTTAAAAATGAAGTGAAGCATAAGTTTACTCTGCTTACAATTATTCTAGACACTCACCAATAGTATACATATAACTACGTAACGGAAAATTCTAAGATACTCTAGGTGCCGGTTCACATCTCATATCAGAGAATAATCGCTAATCTGTAAATCAAGTTCACCTTTGTTATCGTTTTGTCTATCACTTCATTACTGTTTATAATACCTTTATTGTTTTGTAAGTTTATAAATAGGACATACCTGTTTACTCTATAAGGAATTGTGCGTGTCATGTGAATAATCAGTATTCAAAAACAAATAGTTTTCCGTCCAGAACATACTCCAGTTACGAAATCCAATCACGTTTCTAAAGCTAAGATTTCAGCAATAAATTTATTTTACATCACCAGTGTGCCATCTCGCTCCCGCTGCTAGCGCCAAATAACCGAGGCCTCCCATATTGAAGATAGAGTTATTACAAGCATTGATCTCCGCGGGCCAATCTTCTCTCTCCGAGCATCGTCTCTCTTGCCTTTCCCACCGGGAGCCCAATTGCCATCCCTTTCCACTTTTTGGCTCCCCTTTCTCCATCATCTCGTGTATACGCTTTATCACCAGGTATTCATACATACTTATTCTTAAACACATTGGCGGCTCCTTTGATCTTCTACCAATTAGCTTAACCGACACCTAAGGCCGCGGCTTCTTTTGACCACTTATAAGAGACCAACCGGACACTCTGGGGCTCTCCGTTTTCGGTTTCTCCGATGACGGCCGAGCGCAGAGTGGGTCCATGACCACGAGGGGAAAATCGCTGAGTTCGGTGGGCTTTAATTTGATCGTTTTCTTCCTAGCTTCCTCATCTTCATCATTGTAAAGACTCGTGGTGGGTAGCATTTCTTCCTTCCACGTGTTTTGATTTTTTCTCCTTTTTGTGGTGATTTTTCGAAATGTTTTGCCAAATGTATCTGCACGCGTATATGAGAGTTCCGAAGAATGCTTTCCTGTTATAGTTCTAGAACGGTTGTTGGATTTTGAAGACATGAGATTTTCAATCGATAGGAAAGAGCGTGTCTGCTAGTCTTCATCGATTTTTTATTTAAACGATTAGCTCCACAGTGAATTTTAACATGCGCGTAAAATTTCCCCTCGCTAGCTTGTAAGCCAAAGCAAGCGCAAACAACGAAATCGCTTGCAATTTTTCATATAACAGACTAGATTTTCTGGTTTAAAGTAAGGAGAAACATACCATAAACTTATTCTAAATCTAGCATTCCATTTATGTGCATTAGATAACGCAGAAAATTACATGTTTCATTCAAAATGAGTCCCTTTTAGTCTTTTAGCTTGTTATATTAGGCCATCTTGTCCAATGTTTGATCGAAGTTTGAAAAGGCTCAATGCTATAACCAAATACGTAGTGAGGGTTGGCGGCGCTCTTGGAAAACCATTGTATTTAGGCTTTTTTCATTTAGAGTTACTTTTTTTATATCAACACCTTCAATACACACTTAGAAAGAAACAATTAATTTTCTGTGTTATACATATAATGCACATAAAGAGAATGCAAGATTTGGCATAAATTAATGAGATCTTTCATGTACACACTCAATTTACCTTGGCAAAATGTCCAACAGCCGATCAACTCGGCAGTTACTTTTGCTGATATCTCTATTTAATATTTGTTTGTTAGCTGAGTATCGGTAAAATTTTAATTTGTTAGCCGAATCTCGGTAATTTATTCACTGAATCTCAGTTAAATGAAATGCTGAAATGATCGGCTGTTGGATTCTCGGCGAAAAAAACTAATTGTGTTAATTTTAGCCAGATATCGCTAGAATCAGGTCTGAAGATTGCAAACAATTACGTTGTTTACGCTTGCTTTGGCTTGCAATTAAACGAGGGTAAATTTTACGCGTATGTTATAATTCTTTTTTTTTCTGTGTAGAATGAATGTCTCGAAAATTGTATGAAATATTTATATTGCTTGTCATCATAACACCTTTTTGTACAATGCACGAAATGACCGTCCTTTCCGTAGCTTTATTGGCACGGCAAACCAGAAGTTACTTAACACCGTGAGTTAGGGATTACCTCTGTGATGGACTTCTAACACCTGAACGGGCGATCCGTAGTACTATTCTTGATAGGTCTTTTTGATTAGCACTACACGGCTTCTTCTGGCAGTTCAGTTATAGAGCATAATGAGACTAAATAAATTTATTTTAACCTTCCTTGGGTGTTAACATTTTGTGGCGAATAAGATGTTTCGTGTTATATTGACCTGGATTTCAAACTCACATTATGAAAAGTTTATATGAAAATTTGTATCTGTCGCCGCCTCACGGATCGGGGCAAAACATGCCCTTTTCCGGCACAGATTCCTTGTTGCCAATTGGGTCGAAACGAGCAGTACTCCCCGGAAACTAAAAATTTAGACTCCAACTAGCATGATTGTACAGACTTTAAAATTTGGTCATGCAAATCTTCCGCAATGTGAAGTTGAATTCTAGGTCAATATCACCCGAAACCCCATTACAGCCCTTCAGAAATGTCAAAAACAAAATTTGATTCGATGCAAAATCGTTACTTTATAGGATTAAGAAAAAGTCAAGAAAATTCAAACTTCTAGATGCTTATTTCTGAAAGTTATAGCATTTTGAAAATCCATTCCGGGTCATATTGACCCCGACACCCAAAGAAGTTTAAGACAGAACACTCCTGGTGATAACTGTTTTATCTTTGATACACAAACTTGCACCTCTGACATAGTGATCTTCATCAGATTTAATTTTACCTAGTTCTTTTATCTCAGATGCTCAATCGCGTTAGCTTAAGGAGCCGATATTTCATTGTAGTTTAATCACACGAATGACCTAATACTGCGTTTAGTAGGACTTGAACCGTTTACTTGCGGTTTACCAGAGGTTAAAAGGGGTTTCATTTTTTGGGGATGAATTGGACAAAGAAACATGGAAATGTAATTTTGTAGTTTCAACAGAGAGTAGTCTCCAGCACTGGGGCTTTGTTAGATAAGGTCAGTGCTGCCTTATTGTTTGACCTGTTGTGGTACTCATTCGGCGAAGACGAGACTCCTTAAGATGGGACTACAAGAAAGCCCCCCCCCCCCCCTTCTCCACCAATGCATGACGTGCTCTGGGTAACCAGACGAGAAACTACGTTACGGGAGGCCCTAAATGCCCGGCCTTCCAGGGTAAACCAAGAAGCTAACCATAGTGCAGGTAACCCAACTAAACCTGAACCACTGTGAGGCCGCTCAACAACTGCTGTGTCAAGCAGTTTGTGAGTCGGCAACGGATATATATCGCTATTATATCCGATCCATACCGCATCCCGGCTGGTAACGGAAACTGGGTTGCGAATAGGTCCAATATGGCGGCATTATGGACGACGGGCAAGTTCCCGGTTCAGGAGATAGTGTCTACCTTCTACGGCTTCGCGGTTGTAAAAGTGAATGGAGTGTTCTTCTGCAGCTGTTATGCGCCGCCAAGATGGTCGATTGACCAGCTTTTACAAATGGTTGATCGGATGACAACAGAACCAACGAAATCCGTTGGTAATAGCAGGTGACTTCAACGCCTGGGCGCTGCAGTGGGGCAGTCGCCTTACCAACCCAAGGGGCCAGATCATGCTTGAGGCCAACGTAGGTAACAAGAGTACCTACCATAGAAACGGAGCGGAGTCAATCATCGACGTGACGTTTGACAGCCTGGGCTGTCAACCAACTGGAGGGTGGAGGATGGCTACACCCATAATAACCACTTGGAGGTTCGCTTAAGTATCGTCCACAATACTAGGCAGTGCGCAGAAGGAAGAGCACCCACGCCATGCACCCGCAGATGGAGGACCCCGAGTAGCACACTGGTTGCAAATTAGTCAAAGTAACTGCAATGTGACTCAATCAAGCCACAATCAAATTGCTGCAACCAACTATGACAGAGATGTGTTGCTTGTGATATCATACTTCGATGGAGAAGTATTTAGAGAGGTGCTTGAGCGGGAGCAGAACATGAGCAAAACCCAGGACCCGTGCAGCGATCAACTCGTAGCACTACTTACACGCGTGTGCGATGCAACCATGCATAGGAAGGTCAAACATAGGGGGAGACCGCCAGTGTATTGATGGACAGAGTCGATCACTGACTTCCGTAGAATTTGCCTCCGTGCAAGAAGGATGGATGCAGAGAGCGCGGTCGGACTCGGAAAGCCTGCTTCCAGAGCCTGTGTTTGAAGGCCAATGCGAACCCATGGGGTGACGCTTATAGGGTTATAATGGCCAAAACCAAAGTTGCAGCAGCTCCAACCGAGCAATCACCAGAGCTACTGAAGGTGGGCATTGAGGGACTATTTTCACACCACGACCCGAGTCCTTGACCTCGCATGGCCGTAGAATCGTACCATGACCAGCGTTTCAGTATTCCAGACCATAACGCTGACATGGTGGCGGAAGGACGGTCAGCAATGCCTAATATCCGCAATCACGTGGGCGATGATACGATTTATGAACTCATTGTGATAGGAACACTGCTAAAGGTGAGCTAAACGCCAGGGCCAGATGGCATACCGAACTTGGCCATCAAGACTGCTATCCTGCTGGCTGCCAAAATGTCCCGTAACGCTGGTAGATCACCTTTTCGTGGTGCGTTACGGGGTATCAGATCTACCACCGAACCCTAGTCTGAATTAATTCAAACTAGGAAACATATTTGTTTTTGTAATCAAAGGAACATATATTAGTCCTTATTTCATTTTATGTCTTGTGAAAAGTGACAATACTCGGATTGAGCCATCGAGGATGAGCTTGGAATAAGAGAAACATGGTTAGTATTCATTTATGTGAATTCTCATTTTTCTATTTGATGTTCTATAGTTTGAATTGGTTATGACTAGGGTTCTGATGCATGGTCAGTATCGGAGTCGTTGTTTGTTTTGTTTGCAATGAATCCGGTTTTGACGGATAAAGGGGCGCGCCTTTGAAGAGTACTGTCGTTCACAAAGGGTTTAAATAACGGAAACTTTCCATAAAACTCGATTCATTGCCAACAAAACAAACAATGACAACTGTAACAACACCGAATACTTCATCATTTCTCAATAGTGATGAAGTAACTCGACATGCACTAAACAAAGGATACGGGATATACTACAACAGATCAAATTACTGGTCGCAGGGGGTTATGTCCCGAACAGAGGAAAAAAAAAGCCCTGTCCACCCGCTGAGAGCTCGTGTCGAAAACTGAAATCATTTCGGTTCATCTCGCGTGCTATATACTAGCGTTGATAGCATAGCCCTGAATGAAGAGAGGCACGAAAATACAGTACGAAGCAAAATTCTAAAGAAGGAACGGGCCTCAGTTAAAAAATCACACAGCGGCAACAAAGCAAAATAATTTTGCAGCTGAGGGGTGTGTCTATTTTTGTACTCATCATAGAATGAAACTAAATGAAATAAAAGAAGAAGACAATTTAACCACTTGATACCCGTTTTTTAGGACCCGGATAGGGAAAACATATTTTCAACTTGTTCATACGAAGATTTGTATGGGAGCTAAAGTAGGTCATTTTTAATTAAAACATTGAACTAATTATACTAATAGCACTTAATTGTAATTTCAATGCAAAAATTTTGTTTTTCTAATCAAATGGTGTATGAATGAAGTTATTGTAATTAGTTCGAAGAGTTTAGAGATGGCACTCAGCGCAACAATTCCGCGGTAAAGCGCGACAGTTCGGTTGCATCCATTTTTGTCAATGGAGAAAACGAACGATTCCTTCCAATAGTCCGGGAAAACGCTTGAAGACAATGACAGATTGAAAATTTTGGATAAAGGCGTCGCAAGAGTATTTAGGCAGCGTTTCAGGATCAGTGAGGGAATGCCATCAGGGCCAGTTCCAGTAGACGATTTAAGCTGCTTTCCGGCTGTAACGACTGTGACACTGTCGACGGAAAATGAAGTTCCAAATAGAGACATACGAGGAACGTTACTCGTGGCAGCTGCAATACCCTGTTCGTCAAGAATTTCGTTGGGAAAAACGCTGCTGAATTGCGTGCAAAATAAATCGGCGATAACTGCGATTGAGTTTCAGATTGAGCGTTCGAAAACCGTAACGTTCTCATTTTTCAAAATTTTGAAATGACATACGGTATAGAAAAGAGAAACGCAGTCCTGCGTTGAAACTGGATTTGACATGTCGTAATATTTTCGGTATTTTCAAATAAATTTTAGAATTAGTCACATAAAAAAGTCTATTTTCTAGTTTATAAAGTGTGTATTCGATAAACATGGTTTTTGAACCGTATTATTAAAAATACTTAAAATTGTTTATGTGTTGTTTGTTTATATGTATTGTTCATATCTGTAAGTTTTATAGTTATTCATACAGTAGTTCAAGTCATGTCATGTAATGTAATTGTCCGTGAAAAAAAAATTGTGCACTTACAATCACAATTCAGATGGATCGCTAAAAAGCTTGGAATTGCAAATACAACTGTGCCTTGTGTGATAAGAACCTTCAAGAAGCGTCTGAGTGCCCGAAAGAAGGAAGGGAGTGGTCGTAAAATTGGTCCAATGGACAGTATAATGGCCAAAAAGTCGTGCTACAGTTCAAGAACCGTCCAAACATGTAAATTCGGGATGTTGCTAAAAAGTCCAAGGTGTCAGTCGGTTTTGTGCAGAAATGTATGAAGCGTGCTGGGGGGCTTCAAATGGTGAGTTGACAACTTTGAAGGAGGGTGCGACCGACCTCTCGTCCTCACAAGTTCCTACCTCACGCCTCCACTAGTCATATGATCACAGAAAACTGCCAGCTGAAACATGGAGACGCTGGTTGGCGTAGCCTGGGCAATGTTGTCATTTTGACAATAGTGAAGTGAGGGGGTGTGACTCAAGATCGTGCACCTATAAATTAAATTAGATATCCATACCTGTAATTCATATCATAGTATTTTCCATTCTCATTTAATTAATAATTTCAGCACGCTTTGGAATCATCTTTGCATTCCAAAACCATTTATAGCAAGAGCTTGAAGCAACATGACAAGCATCAAAGGTTCAATTTGTTTTTCAGCATTTCAGCATAATATTTACTTTAAAATTGCACTTCTGAACTTCAACTACCATATTCGTAAAATACTGACATGTGCTTATAAGGTCTGTATCCGCAATAATCTGGACACAAAACATGAATAAAACATAAATTTCGCATTATATTTCCGTCGTAGTTGTTTATTTCAGATTCATGGGATGTGTTTTAACAATTCGTGAAGACAAAACATAGTTATTCGGTATTTGCATAAAATTTTCGAACTTTGCGCTTAACTCCGTCCATTAGGGTTTGTACAGACTCTTCAGAAATCGTAGAAGCCGTCTTTGTCCAAATTTGCTGGAAGTGTTTGATGTCTTTGATTCCTTGCTTCTTTCCAGAAAGCTTCCGCTTCATCAGAGCCCAATATCTCTCGATTGGTCGTAGCTCTGGGCAATTTGGCGGGTTTGAGGTTTTTGGTACAATGTTCACTTGATGTGCTTGGTATCACTCCATAACAGTTTTAGCATAGTGGCATGATGCCAAATCGGGCCAGAACAAAGGGTTTTCTTTGTGACTTTTGATGAAGGGTAGCAATCGCTTCTGCAGACACTCTTTCTGATAGATCTCCTTGTTGATTGTGCCTGTAGTGACGAAAGATTTACTCTTTTTGCCACACGTGCAAATTGCTTGCCACACAAGGTATTATTTGGGAAATTTCGATGCCTTCTTCGTTCTGAAATGCTCAGCTGTAGCATTTCTGGCCATAACAGAATAAAAAGCCAGCTCTGGAAGCTGCTTGAAATCTTCCAGGACATAAGTTTCATCGTCCATAACAACGCATGAAAACTTCGTCAAATATTCGCAGTAAAAACGTCGATCCCGTGATTTTGCTGCCAGGTTCTCTTTGTCGTTGCGATTTGGAACTGTTTTTACTCTATACGACTTAAGTCCCACACGTTGATTTGATTTTTGGACAAAACTAGGCGACATCCCTATTTTACGAGCCACCGTTCGAATGGAGAGATTTGGGTTTTTCGTTAATATCCTTTTCACCTTTCGGTTTTTGTCACTTCTCGGTTTCCTCTCCACCGTCAAACGTTCCGAAAATGATTTAAGCACATCGTGAACAGTGGATTTAGGCAAATCCAATGTTTTTGCAAGGTCCCGTATCGACAAGTCAGGAAATGTAAACATCAATCATAGTCTTTTTCATCATAGACTCTCAGCTATACCACAGTGAAATTTTTCATTCCTACGTGCAATATTTCAAAAGTTACAATGATTTGAAGGTGTCCGGATTAATGTGGATACAGACCTTAAGTATGTTATATTACGTGGTATTATGTTAAGATAAGCCATTTATTTCAAAAATCATCAAATTCGATGCTCCAATTGATATCTTTGAAATGTAACTAAAACTGTATATAGAAAAAATTTAAAAAAATAAAAAAATATAGCTTTTCTTATAAAATAATACCTTTTATTGAAATTTTATCATTGATATTTGAAATGATCTATTCTATTTCCAGCTTTTCCAGGACTAGTCGGATATTAATACATATCTATTGTTTTTTTTTCA
This sequence comes from Aedes koreicus, assembly GCA_024533555.2. NCBI lineage: Eukaryota > Metazoa > Arthropoda > Insecta > Diptera > Culicidae > Aedes > Aedes koreicus. Next base: position 6,125 of record JAHHFK020005728.1, on the reverse strand, counting down.
GTAACAATGCAGTGGATGTCAGATATATTGTTTACAAACGCATATTATGTTCTCACATTAAATCAACTATCTTTTCATTGAAATTGTTAAAAGGATTGATCTACTCTACTTTCAGCTTTTCCAGAACTATTAAGTAGCTCGGATTTTCGCGATGTGCGAGCAAAATTTTGATACGCTGCTCTTCTTGCTTGGACGGCATTTTGACAACTGAAGAGTGAATTCCAAAATCAAAATAGGAGCAACATTCTACACACACACCCCTTCAAAATGAGGGGTGTTCAGGTTTTTTAAATGCAAAATTGAAAGAAATACGTCAAGTTGATATTGACCAAATTTTGACCGTATCGCCCTTTAAATATGAATACATATCCAATTTTTATTTTGCAGTAGCAATCCAGTGGCTGTCAGTTATATTTTGTAAATACATAAATTATATTATATTATATTGCGTACATTACATACATACAATCATTAAAAAAGGGTAAGGGGGGAATACAGGGTGCCAGACGAAGTGTTGGTTGAATGAGGGATTCGTGGTTATCTGGCCCAAGTCATGGATGACAATTATGCCTTCTTTGATGAAAAACATCAGATCAAGATCAGCGAAGCTCTAATTGTCTTCCGACAGTCTACAATGAGTTTGCTAATCCTATTTTTAACAAACCACCAGACGGAAATCCTAATGTGTATTACTTACTGTTCATTTCCTGTAATAAGGGCGTTTTGTTGGAAGGAGATTCTCTATCCTTGCCGTGGGTTTCGTGTAAGTGTAAGCTTACGGGTCCACATCCCCGTTTTTGGCCCTTCATACAACGGAATAGTGAGGATTACAGGTATGTACAGTTTGATCTTGCCATTAGGAGGAACTGTACGCCATGGCAAGTCCTGCACTGGTGGTGGCTTCCTATCACATCACATCACATCAAATGTATGAAGGTGCAAAAATCCAGAAACTGAAATGAAATGCAAAATATCGCTGCGAAAATCTGCTCCCGGAAAGTTAACACGAAATTACTTACCTCGATACAACGTAACTCGATGTAACGTAATTTTTACCTCGATATAACGTAATTTTTTTCCAGATTGATTTTTTTGAATTCTTCTTATGAACATTATTTATGAATTTTGAAATATGTTTCATAACTTTTACCTTTAAATGAATACCCCTTAAGACGACCGCCTGAGCTTGCTATAGTATAAAGCGATAAAAAAGGACGTCCATGAGGCATACCTTTTAGGGTTAAATCAGTATTTGATTAACTTTTGAAATAACAAAATGCATCACTCCAAATATATTCAATTGATACCACAGATAAATGGACGTAACAGTATGAATTCTTCTTCCCATGTTTCGTAAACACGGATTTTGGAAACAAAGTCGTGTTTCTTGGTAACCATTGGAACGAATTGGATGCAAATGAAAGGTAGGATGACAAACCCCAAAGTGAATCATTGCCGATGGGAATGGGGTATGTCTCCCTACATATGGTCGGGGTTCTGCTATTTTGCATCAAGCATCTCTTGCGGAATTTTGCATACCTGATCCCGTACAATGCATGTAGAATAATTTTCCTGTATTTTATAACTATGGAACAGTTGAATTGAATTTTGGTACCTAATAAACCTCAAGAACCACAGATGAATTTTATCTTGAAATAGAAGGCTTGAAAATGTCCGACAAAACTGATGATTTTTGCAAGACGCTTAGTGCGATTTGGCAGAACACCAACCATAATATGGTCTCATAGATAATTAATTGCGAAGTAGCTAGTTGGAAAAAAGTGCTTAAAATGCGCCACCGTGATTTCTCGTGTTAAACGACATTTATACAATTTTTTTTACACAGGTAGTATTTAGGGTTTTAGTCCGAGTGGTGAAAAGTCGGAAAAAATCTGCACTCAAGCGACTATTTTAAGCGCTTGATGGCTTTTTCTTGCATACGATACCGTTACTAAGAACTGCTGAAACTACCAATTCAAAACAAAGTGAGTGTGAGTGAGAGAGAGATAGCCCTCTCGCTCTAAAAAACTCACTACATTTTGACAGTTGCATTCCGCTACACTTTAACATTCTCGTGATTGGAGGTTTAACCACCCACGTTTTAGTGCATTTAGTGCATTGCTTGGGAATGAGAATAGGCAAAAGGCGTACATACACCATCAACCATAATTCATATGTCACGCTTATGGAATTCGTATGTGCCTAGTTGAATTAATGTTATGCAAATTCATAAGTCTTGCCACATAATATTCTTAAGTTTATTTTCCTCAGTGTAGCTGTCAAACTCCTCTACTATTTCACAACTCTTCATTCAACAAAGTCGACTACGCCATTAAGTTTTCGAAAATGGGTCGTGTACCACGTCAAGAAGCCAAACGGCAAAAACGTGTTGGTTTATTGTTAACCGATAAAATAAAAATCATTCAAAATCTCGAAAATGGTGGTTCAGTGAGGGACATAATGCAGAGGTACAAAATCGGCTCTGCGTCCACAATATATGCCATAAAGTACTCGAAAAATAAAATTATCAACAAATTTGGTCAACAAGGAAGCATGTGTAAGGAATCAGCGTGATATTTCGTTAAACAAGTTTTTATGTTTTATTTTGTTTATACCTTTAGCAAAGCGGAAACGCTTCAAAGAACCCCGCTATCCACAGGTTGATGAGGCCCTGTACGTTTGGTTTCTCCAAAAACGGCAAAATCATCGACCGGTTAATCAGGAAATGCTTCAGGATCAAGCGAAAAAAATCTTCAACCTGATGGTTGGAGATGGGGACTTTGGCAGTCGCGGGTATGTCGAGAAGTTCATCAAACGTAACGGCATTCGGTTATTGAAAATCAGTGGCGAAAAATTGTCCAGTAACGTGGCAGTTGTTGAACAATTCACGAAAAAGTTCGCTACGCTGATTCGTGATAAAGATTTGTCTCCGTACCAGATATTCAATGCAGATGAAAGTGGGTTGTTCTTCAAGAGTACCCCAACAAGCACATTTGTTGATAAAAATTCTAGATCTGCTCCGGGCTACAAAATCAACAAAGAAAGGGTGACATTCATGCCATGTAGCAACATGGATGGGTCCTTAAAACTGCCTTTGATGTTGATTGGAAAGTCGCACAGACCTCGAGTGCTAAAAAATCTGAAAGAGTTACCTGTGTATTACAGAGCATCCAAAAATGCTTGGATGAATAAAGATCTCTTCAAAGAATGGTTTTTTGGTGAATTTGTCGTGCGAGTGACCGCTTTCCTCAAATCAAAAGGACTTCCCGTAAGAGCCGCCCTTGTGCTAGACAACTGTTCAGCTCACTTCAACGCAGATGAGCTAAAAACCGCCGATGGATCAGTTTTCTCCATTTTTCTTCCGCCAAATACCACGGCTGTTATACAGCCAATGGACCAAAACATCATACAGATGATAAAAAGCCGCTACAGGAATCTGATGATGCAGGAGATTCAAGCTCACGGAGGGAATTTGACGAGTGTATGAAGAAGGTCAATATAAAGGATGCTATATTTTGGGTGGCTCAAGCGTGGGATCTAGTTCCTGCAGATTCGATTCGTAAGTCATGGAACATGCTTTACGATGGCAATGAAATTGAGGATGAAGATGATGTTCCACTATCAGTCGTAAAAGAGAAGCTGAGAAGCATTGCTGAGAAAATAGCTCAGTTTGAAGAAATCAATGAGGAGGATGCCGAATACGCGACCCTTGACAACGATGAAATCATCGCAAGCGTTCTTAATCACAGTGCAGACGAAGACATGTCATACGCCGGAGACGACACAATGCAGTTAACATCAACGCAGGAGGAAGCACCACAATCTGTAAGTTTTGGGAATGATGACAATCATGCAAACTTGTCGGATGAAGCAGCATTGGATGGGTTCGATTTAGTAATCAGATATAAGGAGGAGAATAATTGGTCACTGACTACACAGTTCTCGCTGCGCCAAATGCGTGCGACTGTCTTTGAAACCGTCATTATCAAACAGAATTAAGAAGTGAGGAAGTAAATATTGGAATGAAGCTAATATTGTTTTTCTTTATTATTTAGTGAATTGATATGAATTTGATGTTTTTTATGAATAAAATAAGCTGAACTTGAAAATGAAATCTTTTCTTTTCACAAGTTATTGCGAGAACATCATTGAAAAGTTGAAAAACTTGTAAAAATGGCATAACAAATAAAATAATAAACAAATAAATAAAAATTATATACATATATACTAATGCATAAGAAAGGCTGAATCACCCTGAAATATGATAAAGAACGATTTCAAGTGCGTTTTTAAGTAATTGAAGTTCTTCTTGTTGAAATTCATTTTATTTTATTTGTTGCTTCGATATAACGTAACTTCGATATAACGTAACGAAAAAAAAAGTTGAGTTACGTTATATCGAGGTACGACTGTACTACGGTAATGTATTTTTTTTACAAATTTTCATGAAATTTTCCATACAATTTGAGATAAAAACGTTTTGTTTTAGAAAGCTTCGTTCTTGAGATATAATGTTTTGAGGTATTTTTTAATAAACATCAAACACCATTCGTTTGGGCTGAATGGCTGTGCGATATTGTTATTGTACACTTTACACTTGTTATTGTAAACTAGTATTAAGTAGTTTAGTCTGTACGATTATTTTTATCGAAGACGGTGATAATAATAAATAAGATATGTCAAATATGAAGGAATACTTTTAGACTCAAGGTTTTTACCTCGACAAAACGTTATAAAAATAAGTAATAGTTTACACTTTATTCGAAACTGTAAATCATTTGCTTTAAAAACCTGCCATTTTTATAAAGAAACAAGCTCTATACCTTATACCTATGACTCCAGCTAAGCATCCAATTTCAGCACTTACGAAGTCAACAAATCTTTCAAATCATCATAAAAAGCCCAGAAATCACCCACAAGACTACCACCACCATTTGCCCAGAAAAAATATCAAGTCTGGCTTTCGTGACATAACTACCCTAGGCAAGACACCCTTCATCGTTTCACACTCGTCGTCGGCCAAGGAAGAGGAAGGAATTTATCAATCACGAAAATTATGTTCATCCCGTCGCCCTATCTCTTTGCTAGCGAGGCCTTGCAAAGGCGCAAAGTTATGACCGGTTCCGCTATAAAGGGCGTTCAACAACAAAATTCCGACTCCGGGACGGAGAGATGGAAAGAAGATACTGACACCAGGCAGAAGTTGATTTTCCGAATGAGTAACTTTTGGTCCCATTTAGGACAACCGATTTTTCACTAGTCCACACCATCGTCGTTTGTACGGAACGAAGGTCTAGGATATGTAGGTATGGGCAGAAAACCAGCAAACCCCGGTTCGTGTTTGTACGACTACTTTACGATCTAAACTGACAGCAGCAGTGCCATTCTGCTTCTTCTGCTCAAGTGTCATTAAATCGAGTGATGATTTGACAATTTCGGTGGTGTTTGTGTCGTTGTCATTGATGCTTCTTCTGAAGGGAGGTTTGTCAAGCTGAAAATTGATAGTCGCTAAGGGGAAAATTGGATTTAGGTGATAAAGTTTGTGGTGAAGGAAAATGGAAGGATGATTCTCTCCCAAGGGGGAAATTACAGCCACATAGTCGAGGGTGTAAACGAAAGATTGTTTTCACCTCCACGTGACAGCGCCATTCACAACCTTAAAAAATTCGATCGATAGAACGCGCCCTTTCAACTTACCGGACAAATTAGCGTTATTAATTTGCACCACTTTTTCACTCCTCCAATCCGAGCCACTTCGGCATCGAATTACGGTGCCCTTTCATTAAATCGCCGCAAGTTGCGAAAAAAGTAATCACACGCATAGGACCGCTCTTTAATTATCCATTTATGCTGCGCACGATGTGAATGAAAGAGCTTGGCGGCTTTCCGAAAATGAGAGAAATAGTGTGGGTGCGTTGCTACTCATTTACTTCAGTTGCCGGTCATCGTCTTTGACCGGTCGTAGCAAATCCGTTAATTGAATACATTCATCGAGCCGAACGATCGGTTGAGTTCAATGATTGACAATCATAGTTTGGGTACCGTAGAATGGGGTTTATTTGATCATTTTCGGTAGCTTTGATAATACCTGTTCCCCTCAAAACTCATTGCTTATTTCATTCGCT
>JAHHFK020005727.1:0-26447 GCA_024533555.2 Aedes koreicus | reverse complement strand
TGAAGTTGTCACTGTGGGGGCGTGGATGACCTTGTTGATGTGTCACGGTGGTATGACATTAAAATGGGTTTGTCGGACAATGGCCTTGTTGGAGCTTCTTTGAAGGAGAATGAAGGGCAGCGGAAACGCCACGCTTGTATTTTTGGAACACCGGTGGACATTTCTTTTGGAAATCTAGTGATTTAGGTTGACCGACCTTCTGTTCAATGGAATGGCATTTTTCGTTCGAAGCTTTAATGGATCATTTTCTTGAAGTCCAGCTGATTTTCCTTCAGTAAGGTCTGTATCCGCAATAATCCGGACACCTCAAAACATGAATAAAACATAAATTTCGCATTATATTTCCGTCGTAGTTGTTTATTTCAGATTCATGGAGATTTGTTTTAACAATTCGTGAAGACAAAAACATAGTTATTCGGTATTTGCATAAAATTTTCGAACTTTGCGCTTAACTCCGTCCATTAGGGTTTGTACAGACTCTTCAGAAATCGTAGAAGCCGTCTTTGTCCAAATTTGCTGGAAATGTTTGATGTCTTTGATTCCTTGCTTCTTTCCAGAAAGCTTCCGCTTCATCAGAGCCCAATATCTCTCGATTGGTCGTAGCTCTGGGCAATTTGGTGGATTTGAGGTTTTTTGGTACAATGTTCACTTGATTTGCTTGGTACCACTCCATCACAGTTTTAGCATAGTGGCATGATGCCAAATCGGGCCAGAACAAAGGTTTTTCTTTGTGACTTTTGATGAAGGGTAGCAATCGCTTCTGCAGACACTCTTTCTGATAGATCTCCTTGTTGATTGTGCCTGTAGTGACGAAAGATTTACTCTTTTTGCCACACGTGCAAATTGCTTGCCACACAAGGTATTTTTTGGGAAATTTCGATGCCTTCTTCGTTCTGAAATGCTCAGCTGTAGCATTTCTGGCCATAGCAGAATAAAAAGCCAGCCCTGGAAGCTGCTTGAAATCCTCCAGGACATAAGTTTCATCGTCCATAACAACGCATGAAAACTTCGTCAAATATTCGCAGTACAAACGTCGAGCCCGTGATTTTGCTGCCAAGTTCTGTTTGTCGTTGCGATTTGGAACTGTTTTTACTTTATACGACTTAAGTCCCAAACGTTGTTTTGATTTTTGGACAAAACCAGGCGACATCCCTATTTTACGAGCCACCGTTCGAATGGAGAGATTTGGGTTTTTCGTTAATATCCTTTTCACCTTTCGGTCCATGACAGGATCAGCGCGTCCAATGTTTTTGTCACTTCTCGATTTCCTCTCCACCGGCAAACGTTCCGAAAATGATTTGAGCACATCGTGAACAGTGGATTTAGGCAAATCCAATGTTTTTGCAAGGTCCCGTATTGACAAGTCAGGATTTGCCGTACGCCCGTACAAAATTCGCTCGCGCACTTGTTTTTCTTTCGTCGCCATCTTGAATACTAAATATGAAATGTAAACATCAATCATAGTCTTTTTCATCATAGACTCTCAGCTATACCACAGTGAAATTTTTCATTCCTACGTGCAATATTTCAAAAGTTACAATGATTTGAAGGTGTCCGGATTAATGTGGATACAGACCTTAGTAATATTCTTTTGGAAGTCTAGTGGACCTAATCTTTCTTTAGAACGCCTTATTTACGGACCTTATTTTTCGATGGAACTGCTTTTAGAAGTCCAGTGGACCTTTCATCAGTTGCCAATCAACCTTCCTCTCTATCTTTTGGAACATCCTTAGGAATTCTAATAGATCCTTGTTAAAATCAAGGGGAGGTAACATTGAGGACCAGTGTTTTTTTTTTTAAGTTCGATTGCCATTTTTTTTTTTGAAAGTTCGATGGACCTTTTTTTGAAAGGCCATCGGCTTTTCTTTTGGATGCTCGATGATCCTTTCTTGGGAAGCTCAGTGAACCTAACCTTTTTGTTTGGAAATTCGATGGACCTTTTGACTCAGTGAATGCAATCCGCTGGAATGATCAGAGCAGATATACGGCTTAAAATGACGCTTTATGTTTTTATGTTGCATTAGATTGCTTAACATAATGTTAGATCATTATTTGAAATGTTAGATTATGTTTAAGGTATGATTTAAAGAAGTGAGTGTGATTCAATCAATCTCGCCCAGCTGAATCAAACTGAATGCATTCGTTAACGATTCAGCAGGTAAAAAATAGGCACTGAGAAATCTTCCAGACTGCTACCGTCCGATTCAGTCAGTGTACGATCAGCTGCCAGTTTTGCTCAACTCTGTGTTCTACGAATAGAATGAAAGCAGAATAGTAATGAACAGAATCGGATGAACTCAAACGTGGTAACGCATCATTTCTGTAAGTTTATGCGTATGAGTGGAACATGAGTGCAGAGTGAACCGATTTATTCCCATGCTTGTTGCCAGGCTTAATAGAAAATAAAAATGTGGGCTATCAACACAGCGGCACCCTCGGCACAGTACGGGAACTCCCAGAACATTGCAACGCTTGTAGACACAAAAAAAAAAAAAAAAACAGGATAAAAGTGTGCTGAGCGATCCACCCCTTGTATTGAGTAGTGTTTTGACATCTGTGTTTTCCAAACTGGGGTACACGCTGTGAGTGCGAAAATTTGGAGCGTCACGAAATATGGTTAGATTTTGAACGTTAATAACTCAGTTCATCCATGATCGATTATCAAATATTTTACACCAATCGATCGAAACGTTCACTACGCGTCGATTCCAATATTGATAATTATTGATTTTGAACATTCAACTATTGAAAATTAATAAATGTGAAGCGCTGTCAAAACAAGAGTCTACCAATCACGTGCATCTGAACGGTTGTTTCCCAACACGGGCGACAGAGTCATAAACTAAACGGTTTGGGTGTGTATGTGTGTCTATTCAACGATTGTGCATTGTCGTTGTATAGGGCATAACACATCAAATTGTATCACGGAAAAAACGCTGGAGAAATTTACCCATTGGGTATTTTCTCTTGAAAATTTGGGAAGAAGTAGTTTAGAGTGTTTTTTTTTTGTTATATTTTTATCGCTGTCAGTTTTTCGAAAATTGGAAAAAAATGGCGTCACCCGAAAAGCAACGTCACGAATTGATTTTGCGCAAGCACCTTGAAAATCCTCAACTTTCTCATCGGGACATCAGAAACCAACTCGCAATGGTGCAGTCAACGGTGAGTCGTCCGATTAAACGTTACCGTAATCGGGGGTCAAAAGTTAAATATTTTAACATACAGCCAAACTTTTCGGTCGGAATCATTTTTAAAACCAGTCTGAGGCTAGTGGAACTTAATCGATACAATTTGTGAACAGTTAATTGTGATTAATATTTAATAATGTACTTTTTTACACTAATTTTAAAAATAATCAAAGGGGGCGAAATTGAACACCAGCAGCAAAGAGCTATTTCGCGAATTATATATATTTTTTAAATTCACAATATGGGCTAATTACTAATAACGCAAGATGTTTACACCCCCCTAGGCTTTCGCGCTTGCATTTTTCTCCTTAGGGAACGTTTAAAAATTACGTCCATGATTGAAGGAGGGTTCAAAATTTTGTGAAAGCAAACCATGCCAAAACCCTGTAGTAGGAATAACAGCGGTCGAAAATTCTAAAAAATCTAGAAAATTTGTTTAATCTTCCTTTGGGGAGTGTCCGTATATTACGTTCTGAAAATGTAACGGCTCATATGATGTTTTTAGAAATTTTAAATAAAAAGGGCGATTTTGTGGGAGGAGAGGTTCTAAATAGTAATTTTTAGCATGACGTTATTGATGGACAAGGGGCCATCCATTAAATACGTCACGCAAAAAATGGTGATTTTCAACCCCCCTCCCCCTTTGTTACGCTTTTTGTAGGAATGCTCCAAAAAATGTATGACTCGTCACACTTTATGGAATCCTTGATTAGGGGTCATCCATAAAATACGTCACGCACTTAGCGGGAACGGGGTTTCCGAAAGCGTGACGATTCATACACATTTTTTGAAGATTCCATACAAAAAGCGTTACGAAAGGGGAGAGGGTAGAAAATTTCCAATGTTAGCGTGACGTACTTAATGGATGACCCCTTATAATTCTTTGAACCCAACTTCCCGCCTCTTTCCTTCTTTCAAATAATGAAGAGAAAACAAATGTTCAACTATCCTTCCATTTATTCAGGGTAAATCTAGTTAACATAGAAAATCGATTCAACAATTTCAGTGTTTCAGTTTCAAGTCCACAACATGTCTGGCATGTCAGTAGAAGAGATAATGCAATGTAAAAAATAAACAAAAAAAAAATCGCATCGACTTCTTACGGTACATAGCGATTTTCGATCTCGAAAAAATCCACTTAGCCTTAGATTCTGCTTCTCCCTCGATTGCCTTATTCTTTTGCATCTTGGTTTCCCCTTCTGACTCCTTCTTCTTCTTACTTGGTGACATCATCTGCTGCAGATTTCATTCGTTTTTCTTTTCGTTTCTTATGAGGTTCTTCAATCTCCTTGATTATCTTCTTCTCTTCCTGGGATTCTTTTTCTGTCACCTCCTTCTTTATGTTTCTAGGAACAACATTCTCGGAGTTTTTGCTGATTTTCTTCTTCTCCATCTTAGCTCTTTCTTTCGAGACCTTCTTCTTCTTTGCATTTTTTGCATCTGCTGCAGATTTCATTCGTTTTTCTTTTCTTTTCTTGTGAGGTTCTTCACTCACCTTGATTATCTTCTTCTCTTCCTCGGATTCCTTTTCTGTCACCTCCTTCTTTATGTTTCTAGGAACAACATTCTCGGAGTTATCGCTGATTTTCTTCTTCTCCATCTTAGCACTTTCTTTCGAGCCCTTCTTCTTCTTTGCATTTTTTGCATCTGCTGCAGATTTCATTCGTTTTTCTTTTCTTTTCTTGTGAGGTTCTTCACTCACCTTGATTATCTTCTTCTCTTCCTCGGATTCCTTTTCTGTCACCTCCTTCTTTATGTTTCTAGGAACAACATTCTCGGAGTTTTCGCTGATTTTCTTTTTCTCCATCTTAGCTTTTTCTTTCGAGGCCTTCTTCTTCTTTGCATTTTTTGCACCTCTATCAGAATCCTTGTTCACTGGATCCATTTTCTCAACTAATCGAGCCAAATGTTCCGATGTGACACTCTCTCCTGGTTTAATGTTAACCAATCGTCGTCGTTTTGAAATAGCACGATCAGTTGGCGAACCAAAACGCTCTTCTTTAAATAGCGTCACCAGGTGTTCTGAAAACGATTTCTCATGTTTCACGGAAGTCGAGGGTGAATCGGAAACCTAGTCTGAAACATCCGATGCAATCGACGTTGCCTCTCCTCCCCCCTGGCATTTTCTTCAAAACCACATACGCGTTCAGCGCACTTATTCCAGACGCTCTGAAACTAGATTTCATGTTTTGTGAGATCCGATCCAATGTCTTCTTGAGGAGTCCTGGGAAAACATGTTTCGGAACCATGCCTTTTGCTCGCTTTTTTCATTTTTCAAGCGTTTCTCTCCAAGCCATCTTCAACGGTCGGAAGAAACTGACATAGAGAGGTTGGCACAAGTGCGTCGAGTTAGGTGGTAGGAACACTAATCTGATGTTATTTTTCAGACAGCAGCTGATGACTTTTGCTGACAGTTGGGATGCTACATTGTCACCGATAATGACTCTTGGCTTGTCATTTGGCAGCTGTTCGCAATATTTGACAGCAACTGTTGCCAATTCATCCTCATACATCGGTCTGTCGAACCATCCTTAAAGTATGAAAAATCGTATTAAGGTTTGATTGTTAATGATCAAAAATGGGTTTACCTGATTTTGTGCGGTTCCTTTTGGCCCATGTCGGGTAAAGATGAACTACACCATAAACGACGTAGGGGACCAACAACTTTCCTGCTGCTGTCCCAGCAAACATCACCGAAAATGCACTCTTAGAGTGGTCCAAGACATGTTCCACATGCTTCTGTCCTTTTTTTGCAATTACCTTGATATATCCGGGGTCATCTGTAAAGTTAGTCTCGTCAAAGTTGATGATATTGTCTGCTGGAACATCTTCGAGGGCAATGGCCAGCTTGTCGAAATACGATTTCATCTCATCAGCGGTAACCTTCGCTCGGCTCCTCTTGATGTTTTGTGACATCCGAGAAGAAAGCCGTGATCCCATACGGTTCAAGAATCCAGACATCCAGGCATTTCCAGGCACGTTGTTGACAAATTTAGTGTTGATTTTCTTGTCGTCCAAATAGCTCTTTACCAACTGCTTGATGTTGGAAACCGTCAATGGAAACCCCCATTCACCGGTAAACTGTATGGTAGTGCATTGATCATCTTCCTCCGATGGACTCAGTACGGTTTGACCACCGTTCTTCCGGGAGTGTAATCCGTGCACTTTGTTGTAATGAGTGCCAACAGGAATGTGATAGAGCCGCGACGCGTTTTGGATTGAAACTCGTTCTTCCCGAATTGCCAGCACCGCTTCATCCAATTTTTCGGACGTGTAGTTAATCAAGGTTCTTGAATTCACACGCTCTGTGTAATGTCGGACCATATTTGTTGAAAATTAATACTTTTCTCCAGCAACGCGACAAATCACTTTTACAAAAACCAGATCAAAAGTAAATAATCACATTGTGGTTTGACAGAAGCGCATTGTTGAGCTGGAGTGATGTTGTCCCGCCTTGACTTAAAGTTGCCTCGGTTTTAATGGTGATAAAATCAAGTTTTATGAGGATTAATTAAAAATTACAATTTTCAACAATGTGTGGTATTTGTTATCTATATTTTACTGTTCATTTGTGAAGTTAAGTAACTATACATTGTTCCAAGGTAAGTTATTTCTAGCAGTTTTGTTTTGAGCTGTACGAAAATAGTGTTTCTTTATATGCACAAAAATGGAGTGCAAAACATTACATTACAAAATCGAGTAATTTCGACATTTTTATGCAATTTTGTGCGTGAAGTTTTTCTTCAAACATCACTTATGGTCATTATTTAGTAATGACCAATGTTAGCTATGTTAGATAGAAATCATACCTCAAAAATTTGTCTGTAACATCACTGGTTGGATTGTTCAATTTCGCCCCACCGTTCAATTTGACCCCCGATTATGGTACTAACCTCTCCGCCCAGCGAGGAGAAAAAAGCGCGCAAAAAAGATATATTATATGTGAGATGAGTCACACCGCGTCGCGAGAACGTAAAAGGAAAACCCCAAACCCCCCACGAGGGCGCCCAAAAGACAAAATCCCCACCCCCCTCCCCCAGAGGCCAAGGACCGGGGAGAGAACCAAACCACAAAAAGACGAAGAAGCCCCCCCGCCCCCCACACCGACAAAAACCGGAAAAAACACCCGGGCCCCAAAGCCCCCCCCCCAGATGCTGACGAAGCCCCATATTCTCACAATGAATAAGGAGAACTTACGCCAAAGCTACCGACCTCCCGCAGCTTCCGGGGCTACTGTTCTTCGCCGCCCAGCAGAAGTTTGATGTTCTGGAGGAAGTAAGGAAGCAGAAACTTTCAAAGTTTGCCAAGAAATACGTGATTTGATAAGCGATCTGCTCATGTGGCAAACGGAGTGCGCCGTTCGTGACTACCGGGACTGTAAACGGGGAGATCTACCTCAAGGAGTGTCTACAGAAGCGTCTGCTTCCTCTGTTGAAGCAACACGAGGGCTCTACGATCTTCTGGCCGGATCTAGCTTCGTGCCACTATTCAAATGTTATCAAAGCCAACGGGGTCACTTTCGTACCCAAGGACATGAACCCTCCCAACGCACCGGAACTAACGCTAATCGAAAAATACTGGGCTATTATGAAGCAGGCACTACGGAAGCATCCCAAGGAGATCAAATCTGAGGAAGACATGAAGAAAAAGTTGGTTTCCGTTCAGAAGAAGCTGCAGCCAGATGTTGTTCAGAACCTAATGAGTGGAGTTAAGCGTAAGGTGGGAGCGTACGGTTATGGTATTGAAGTGACATGCCGTTTCACTTCACTTTTTTTTTTGAAAGATAGATAGATTTAACGATTCGATTGACAAAAAATGAATATTAATCATGAATATCTGTTTTGAAAACTAATCACAAACAAAACGTAAGATGGCAACACTGAAGATTTTTGTCTAACTGTCTGTTTCCAGTGGTATGCGGCAGGAGAATCCGAATTGGGATCTGGCTATAAATAATTGCTAGCACAATTCCATATTGTCCATATCTAGTGATGAAATTTGTCAGATGCAGATAATTTCCATCAACATGAGAGGCTCTAGGAGTGGACAGTAATTTATTGCTAGAACTAAGAGAATTGAAGAGAAAGCATTGATAGTTCCGTTTAGAGTAACTGGGGTAGCTTGGTAAAAGATTATGCGCCCGATTGTATACTACCTTCAAATGCCCTCCGCTCGTTTTCAACTTGTATCTTTAAATTTTCATAACCTGCCGTTACTCTATACGGAACTATCAATGCTTTCTCTTCAATTCTCTTAGTTCTAACAATAAATTACTGTCCACTCCTAGAGCCTCTCATGTTGATGGGAATTATCTGCTACTGACAAATTTCATCATTGTTATTAAAGCCATTTTCAGAGAACACCTCGAATATATTTACACTTTTGGGTTTATTTTTGTACACAGCTTCTGATTTTTACAAGGAGAGGGGTTCCCTTTCCCATGTATGCAACAAAACGGAGTGTGTACAAACTACCGCTAGATACTATCACAAGCTATCAGTGGTGCATGAGCGCGATCCATCACGTTACTATTGCCTGTTGAGGTGGCGGATTCGTCCGTGCCTTGACCTACCCCGCAGTAGGATGTTTGGCAATGACAACGTCCTTGGTTCGAGTACTACTTTACCCATGCCCTTTCACTCAATTTTCAATACTTCTATTCTATTTCCAACCTACCGTACACTGACGGAACTTTCAACAATTTCTCTTCATATCTTTCATTCTAGCAAACATTACTGTCCACTCTCATGGGCCCCATGGTGATGAGCGGACATCTCCTTCTACATAACAGATTTCCTACTTATCGAAAATCTGACGTCCTTTCGGATGTCAAATTTGATTAATCCGTTCGTCCTTCGCATCCATTTTCCGGAGAAAAAACAAATTACCTCAATTTTCCCCAATCTACAGAACCGCTTAATTGATGCGATCCATTCACTAATTTAGCCTTTCTTTCTTCTTCTTCCCGAAACCCCATCGCACAGACTGACAAGCTCATCGAATATTTACGTTAATCAAATCAGTTCAATCAAATTCCAAGCTGGCACCGTTGTTTCCACTTCGAGGCGAAAAGCTCGAGCGACCGAAGAGAACCATCACAGGCAAGGACATCCGTCGGTCAAAGCCCTCGCCAGTAGTAGTCATGGGAAAAACAATCATCGATCCACCCCCTCAACCGGCACTAAATCTAATCGCAACGAGTTAATGCTAATTGATCCGAGCGAGTTGTCGGATTTATCGTCTGCCCGGCAGGATGGAAGCGCCGAAGAGTTTTTCGAGCGCAACCAAGGAAATGGGGCGGAAAAACTGCTCTGGGGTGGTGAAAAACGGTTCGTTCGAAAATCACGGTTCTCACGGTTGGGGAAGGAGGAGGAGGAGGAGGAGGAGGAGGAGGAGGAGGAGGAGGAGGAGGAGGAGGAGGCGGTGGAGCTTAGAGAAAGAAGATTGATTTGTCCGGAGTTGGGACTGGAGCGGGAAAAGGTTAAGGTGGAATCAATCCGGAGCTATTTCGGCGGAGGAAGTCGTACTCGATTGCGACACTGCCCAACTCGTGAAGAGGGACTGCTGTGCCTGGAGGCACCTGTTGCGGTGGCCGTGGGTAAGTGTTTTTTCTATGTGATTTTATCGAGAAAGAAGTTTCGATGATGGATGCGCTTGAATTTATCTCGAAAAAGGTCAAACGATTTTCTAACCTGAAAAGGGTTTTCATTTAAGATGAGCGATAATTTAAATAGAGGTGGCTTTGGCAGTAAAGAAGCTTCGTTACAAATAGCAAATGAATGGAGCTCAGAATTTGAATTCCATCTGAAAAATTGGAGATTTTTTCCAGAAATTCTTGCTTTTCAGGCCTACATTTTTCCAAGCGTTATTATAGAAGCAATTTGGTAAATTCTGATTGATTTGGTGCTCAATAACATAGAAATGATTGAAAAAAGTAGGAATTGTTTTTGAGATGTGAAAATCTACTGTTCTAACAGTAGCTTTATCCGCTATACAAAGTTACAATATGAAATCATATGCAATTAATGAATTCAATCATATTCAATGAATGTCATCGAAGACCGACATACACTTTTGGGATATTCTAAGTCATCCAAACTGTCCTGGAATTCAGAATCTAACATCTACTGTTATAACGGTAGCTTTATCAGCTATAAAAAGTTACGATATGTATTTAATCATATTCAATGAATGTCTTGGAAGACTAACATACACTATGAGAACATTTTGGGATATTCTATGACATCCAAACTGTCCTGGAGTTCAGAATTTAACATCTACTGCTATAACATTAGCTTTATCCACTATACAAAGTTACAATATTAATTCAATCATATTCAATGCACGTCCTCGAAGACCAACAGACATTATACGATAATCTTGGGATATTCTATGTCATCCAAACTGTCCTGGAGTTCAGAACTTAAGATCCACTGTTGTAACAGTAGCTTTATCCACTATATAAAGTTAAGATATGTATTCAATCATATTAAATGAATGTTTTGGAAGATCAACAGCCACTTTAAGATAATGTTGGGATATTCTATGTCATTCGAACTGTCCTGAAGTAAAAAACTTAAGATCTTCAGTTATAACTATAGCTTTTTGGACTATACAAAGTTACGATATGTATTCAACCATGTTCATCGGGTCTTCTAGATGGCCCAAAAAGGCCCTGTCCCTTGATTTCTCATTATATATGTTGACCTTCCAGAAGACTCACTTAATTTGATCAAATACATATTGTTACTTTGTTTGTCCAAAAAGCTACAGTTATGGCTGTAGACTTTATGTTTTGAACCCAAGATGGTTTGAATAACCTAGAACATTATCTCATAATGTCTGTTGTTCATCCAAGATATTCACTGATTATGTTTCAATACACATCGTAGCTTTGCATAGCAAAGAAAGGTTTTATTACAACTGTTATGGTCTTATGTTCTGATCTCAAGGATAGTTTGGATGACCTAGAACATGTCACATTACTTTATAATGTTTGATGACCTTTAAGGATATTAACTGAATATATTCGAATATTTATTGTAACTTTTTAATGCCTAAAAATGACTGTTACAGCTGTAAATCTTATGGATGGATGATCTAGACCATCCCGAGATTATCTTCTCATGTTTTTTTACGTTAGACAATATTCACTGTATATGCTTGAATACGTAAATTTGTATAGCCGAAAAAGCTACGGTTATTACCGTACATTTCAAGTTCTAAGCTCTAGGACAGTTTGGATTACCTAGAGGGGTGTAGGAGTAGTTCGCCTTCCCGCGGTGCACCCTGGAAACGTTAAGCTCCCCTTAACGGCTAAACGAACTACAACGGCGGAAGCGCCATACGGCGCGGGATCCGGCACGCAGCCGTAAGCAGTCGTGACATGGGGAACAGGGACGATATGGTTTAATGCCGCACTCCCAGACGTTCCAACCTCAGTATTGGCCCTGGCTTTCTCGATCGGAGGAGGGACTATATACGACGCGAGATTCGGCAGGTACCGTAAGTGGTCGGGTAGGGAAATCGCGGACGATCTGGACGGACCACCAGACGTCCCGAACCCTGCTTGGATCCAGGAGTATCTCGATCGAATCAGCGTCAGGTCGGCGAAGCTAACTACTAAAGAGCTATGTAGTTAGACATAGTGGGTGCGTAAAGCACACTAGCCCCCCTCTCTGAAGTAATACCGAAAGGTGGTTCCGGGGGAGGGCCGGGGCTTGAGGCACGGGTGGGTTTTTAGTGGGTCGAGGAGTTGGCGCCCTCATCCCCACACCCCGAGTTTTTCAGTAGTCTGTTTGCAGATTTTCCATCCCGTCAAAAAAAAGGGGGGTAGCAACCCACCCCCCCACCCATCCCCCAACCCCCTAACCCTCCCCATTCCCCCCCCCCACCCCAACACAGGAGGACCAGGGTGTATAGAGGCGAAACCCGGGGTACTCCCTTTCGCCCTAACTGCGGCCTAGACGCCGATGTGCCAAATACGCCGTACCCCACCGGCGAGGGTGTGGAGGTACGCGCCCTCGTCTCGCAGATGCCGATCCAGTGTAAAAACCTGGATGAGATCACCGAGGCAAACGAGATCTCCACCGCACTGAAGGAACAGTGCAAGGTCGAGGTTGTCGCCGCAGACATACGGCTGCGGAAGGATCCACTCGGGACCCAGGTGGCTATCATGAGGGTAGCGGCAGTCGACGCAGACGCGGCGTTGAAAGTGGCGGAGGTGAAGGTGGGATGGTCCATATGCCCATTTAGCCTGCACCAGCCGCCGAAGGCATGCTTCAGATGCCTACCCGAGTAACACATCTTCATGATTTTATGTTGAGTAAGCTTCTTTATAACCAAATATGGTCTCATAGAAGTATTTTCAACCGTTATAAAATTTGTGTGGTGCTGAGGTAGGGAGCGGGCACATGTCCTGGGAGTCTCAGATAGGAGCTACATGTGCAGAAGGTGTGGCAGCACAAGCCACAAGGCGCAAGACTGCAAAGGTCCCCCAAATGCCCGGATGATAAGCACGTCATAGGAGAGCTGTGCCCGGCCGCTAAGGGTATTTCAACGAGCCAATCGTATTGCCGGTAACACAACTAAACCTGAACCATTGTGAGGCCGCCCAGCAACTGCTGTGTCAGACAGTTCGCGAGTCGGCATCGGATATCGCCATAACTTCCGACCCATACCGTATCCCAGCCGGCAACGGCTATTGGGTTGCGGACAGGGGGGTCCAATATGGCGGCATTATGAACGACGGGCAAGTACCCGGTTCAGGAGGTTGTGTCTACCACAAACGAAGGCTTCGCGGTTGTAAAAGTGAATGGAGTGTTTTTCTGCAGCTGCTACGCACCGTCAAGATTGAACAGTTTTCAATATGCTCGATCGGACGACAACGGAGTTAACTGGCCTAAACTCGTTGGTAAAAGCGGGGGACTTGGGCGCTTGGCCGCTCGAGTGGGGGAGCCGCCTTACCAACTCCAAGCGGCCAGATTCTTCTGGAGGCCTTGGCTACCCAACAAACATCGGTGTTGAATTAGAGCTTGTTCAAACAAATTTGGAGAAGCTATTCAGCATTTCTAGAAGAAACAGTTGAATATCTTCTCCAGATTTGTTTTGAATAGTTTCCAATTCGGCTTCAATTACGTTTGTTGGTAGGCTCAATGTGGACCTAGCTTCAACGTGGGTACTTTTGAAGAGTACTCACTAAGGAAACGGAGGTACTACGGGTTTAGTTCCCGAACGGGATGAAGATAGTCGGGTCTCTAGGACGACATCGCCTTGGAGATATGTAGTGAATCCTGTGATATAGTGGGCGGAATATTATAATTTGAGGTAACTCAATGCAGACGTCTTCCAAATTTGGCAGATCGACAGGCAATCGGTGGATAACCACCTGGTACCTCATAGCAATATGCTTAGAGGCGGACCGGAAGTTACATCCCCCCGTACAATGAAAAATATGCACATAGTGGTAAACAAAACTATACAAGAGATACACTGAGACAAAAAAAAACACTGACAGGCAACCTTTGCCACCCTGTACTCTTGTCCGTCTATTTTTTTATTCCGTCCTGAAATACTGAGCTACGAAACTGTCAAAAACAAGATGGATAACTTTTCTTGAATAAACTTTGTAGAAGACATGGGATGATGGGAAACAGATCAGGTCTTTGTTAATTGTAAATGTTGATTTTTCCATTTTCCTGCAATTGAAACTGTTGATGGAGTGTGATGTTGAACTCCAGCATCCATTTATACATCGACGATACAAAAGCGATAAACAATTCACTGAGCCTTGGTTCGTGGATATTTCAATATGATGGCATTTTCAAAAAACCTAAGTTATTCTTCACTTCACAATGTCATTTTACCAACCAAACGCTACTTTAAAATTAAGTAAAAAGATTCATACATGTTTTCTTGGAATTCTTGCGTAAAATTATCTCAAACATTCTCCTACGCTTCTAGACAAAGTTTCTTCTAACCATTTTATCACATTATCCAGTAAAACATCATTAAAGTTTAATCAACTGTGCAGTGGCGTCTTAACCTCACATCTTCATTCATTTAAGAAGATTAATTTGCGTAAATCTTCATAAACAAGTAACCCCCTCAATTCTGTTTCTGTTAAGCTCCGGTTTGACACCCCTCATGCATCGCAATCAAACCGATAATGATGAGAAAAAGTTCAAAATTGAAATCAACACTCTTCCGCAGCCCCTCTTTTGCCCAATGAATTACTAATCGCGTCTGATTAAATCTGGTCTAAGCTTCATTGGAAGGGCTCAAAAAAGAGATTCGTTTGATATTCACACGCGATGAGTTTTGGATCCGAAACTCACGGCAAACTTTTTTACCTTTCCATAATTTTTGAGTGGAAGAGGGGAGATGGATATCAGGTATCGATGGACTCGATCGAAATTTCTTTCATCAGTAAAGGTTAATCCAAGAACAAAAAAATCTCTTTTATCTAAGCAGACGTAAAGTAGAGTGAGAAACTTTTTAAGGTGTTCCTCTATGTAAAAAGCAAATTAATCGTAGTAATGGAACACATCATTTGCAAAACTTAATCATTACAGAAGACTCTACTGATCAAAGCTAAGAAGTGATTCGTCGGAGTTAATTTGACAAGCGCTCCCAATAGAAAACGTATTCTCGATGAATCCAGTGGAAAAACTGAAAAAATAACCAAGGCACCCCTGCATTAGTCCACGCCACCAAAACCTTCGTTTCTCTCCACCATGCCAATCCATCCCCGGCGGAAGCGGGTGGATTAATCCGGTTTTGATAATCCAATTTTTTCGGGTCGAACAATTTTGCGCCCGGGTACCGTACATGGAAAATATTGACGAGATAAGAATGGATTCTGTTCTTTCCCTCGACGATGATGATGTGACAGAAGAAGGAAGTTTTCCCGCCCACCCTCAGGGGTGCCGCCTTATTGTCAAATTGCGAAATGTAGCGTGCAAAGTGAAGCGATAATGCGTTGCCTTCATGTTCGATTAAATCTGATTATTTGCTTCATTTTGCATATTATCGGAGCCGGGATGGGCAGGCAGACAGCCTGAAATAGGAAGACGTGAAAAAAGAAAACTTTTAAATCAGCTCTGGCGTGTTCACACAAAAAGCACTTTTTATCCTTTCTCCCGAGAAATGTTCGGTTGCAGCGAGGGAACGAAAGTATACAATTTGCCGAAAAAAAAAGACTAGGGAAAAACTCCTTACAATTTCTTAACTCAGACAAAGAGGAAGAAATGGCAGCAAAATTAAGCCCCTGTTCGCTTGTTCGTGGCATATTTATGGTGATTCCGTTGCCTCTTGCCTGTCCGGTAGTCTACCGGGATCGGGGCAAACTTCAGCAAATTTTTTCCAGCCAAAGGGGGGAGACTTTTTTTTTGTCAATTTGGGTGGCAAAAAATTAATCCAATTACTACTACCGTGGTGCTTCCATTGTTGTTGCAGCTACCATCCACGACGTAGAAAACGCCAAGTAATGGCAGGGCGTTTGCCGTGTGGACCGGAAGTATTCATCATCTTGGGTACGGCCTCGTGGGAAGTTGGCAAGAAAGCGAATCAAACCAGGAAGTGAGATCTTTTTTTTTTTGAGGAGGAGACGTGCTCGAGCTCGATCGGACTAAGGTGGCAGGAAATTTAATTTCCGTTCTAATGAAGTCGGTTTATGGGGAGGGTAGATTTGTTGTGGAGGAGGTGGTTTGGCCGCTGCGTGGCTTCTTTAAACGCGATTTCCGGTGTTTGATCAGCAAGGTGAGAGCATGCGATAAGGATTTGATTTCAACAATCATAAATCTCGGCGAAAAAAAAAAGCTGGGTTGTAGGCGTCACGTAATATTTCCGAGAAGGCTTTGGTGCAGGTGTGAACGTTTGTGTGATAGGCTAGGTTTGATTCGGGGGCTGTATAGAAGGTTTTTGGGAAGACATATTTATCCACCTTCTTGGGATAGTCCGAGCCTATTCCGGGCAGTGAATCAAATCCAGCGATCTTCTACGCCCATTTTATACAGCGATTTTCTACGCCCATTTTATACAGAGACAGTAAATTTTATGGAAAAAACGTTTCTTCATGGAAATTTAAAACACCATGTTGTTGTAGTAATTGTTAAAGTTCAATGCAATTTCATTCAAATTCAACTCAAATCAATTTATTTCATCGTTTAAAACCACATTTCAACGAAAACATTAAAATACAACTTACATGTAAATCGATCGTATCAATAGCTGGTTTTTGAAATGTCAAGATATAAGACAAGCTTCAAAACTATTCTCGTAGCTGTTCAGATTCAAATTAACAAACATTAATGAGAGTTTTCAATATTTGGTTAGACCTCCACTTTCATGTATGACTGAGTAGACCCTGTTCGCCATACTGTTTATCAGATTTTTAATTACAGTATGCAAAAAAAATGTATCCACCCCAAGTGAAAAATTAGATTTCATCCAAAAAACCCACCAGAAAATTAAAACACACTGAATTGTTGTTCAGTTTATTATTATTTATGCAAAAACAAAGTCAATCCCTGCGAGTTCAAAATAAAAAACAAATTCTTGTTAAAAAAAAATGCTAAAAATTAACGCAAAAAAAAATATATCCATCCCTCACATAGTTTTAGTACTTCGTGTGACCACCTTAGGCTTCAATAACTGCTCGGCATCGTCGTGGCATCGACTCAACAAGCTTAGCAGTTGTTTCCGGGTGATTTTGTCCCATTCAGTTGAGATTACCTGCCGCAATTGCTGGATGCTTGTTGGTTTTTGCTCCTGGACCTTAATTTTCAAAGTTAACCAGAGATGCTCGATCGGATTAAGGTCCATAACCTTGATACACTTTTCCTTGAACCACTGCAAAACCAGCTTTGAGGTGTGCTTCGGATCTCGGATCCGTCTTGTTGGAACGTATATCTGCGCCCCAACTTTAGCTTTTGAGCAGGCGCTCGTAATTTTTGCTTCAAAATGTCCAAATAAACCTCCTTGGTCATGATTTCATTGATGAACTCAAGTTCTCCAACCCACCATCACTCTAACTCTAACTGCAGAAAAAAATCAAAGTCATGCTCAGTTGGTTGAAAAATCAATGTTGGTAAAGTAACTTCCCACCGCCATGACTGTAGGCCGCAAACACTTCTTTTTCAAACTTTCACCGGTTCGCCGACATTTTCTTGTGATACCATCAGACCCAAATAGCATTACTTTCGTATCGTCTGACCAAATCACCTTATTCCAGTCATCACTGGTCTATGAAACGAGGTCCTGGGTCCACTTCAATCTCTTTTTGATATTTTTTGCGGACAACCATGGCTTCTTAAGAACTACTCTGCCCTTAAGACCTATCTGCTGAAGACGATTTCATACGGATTGTTATGTCAGTTGAATGGAAAACTCGCTTTCAATCTGTTTCGCAATTTTCGGAGCTGATAGTCCCCGGTTCAGCTCCGCCTTCTTCACGCTGGTTCTGTCAATTCGGCTAGTTGTCTTTGAAGGACGCCCCGATCGCTTAGCTGGTGAGATAACCACGCTTTTTGTACATTTGCACAATCCTAGCCACCGTATCTTTGTGTAGCTGGACAATATCGGCAGTATCATGGTAGCTTTTGCAGATTTTGTGATCAATAATCCAATTTCGGATGCTGATCGAAATTTGTTGTTTTTGGGCATTTTGCAACAAATAACTTCCAATTTTGAACACGAAACTGAAATTCTGAGCTCGAAAACTTCAAGAACACTAAATTATAGCTAGACACAATGTTTATATTCGAGAAAATTGCAGACTACACACTACACACGCATTTGTTGTGCATTTGTCACTTCTTTAGCGCATCCTCGAAGTTTTCGCTTGACAATTGCCCAATATTTTTCGATCGGTCTGAGCTCAGGGCAATTCGGAGGATTAATCTCTTTGGCAACGAAAATAACATTGTTTGCAGCATACCATTCTAGTACCTCCATAGAGTAGTGGCAGCTGGCTAGATCCGCTTTTTCAGACACTCTCTAATGTAAACCTTCGACGTCATTGTATGTGATGTGATGAAAACCTTGGCCTTAAGGCCACAACTGCAGATTCCTTCCAAATCATTAGCTTCAGAGCAAAGTATTATCAGCAAAACCAAACTTATACCTGGAAGGGACATCCCCACGACCAGTTGTCAGGTAAAATTTTCGTCCGGCGATTTGTTTGCTTCGTCATCCATTAAAATACAGCCATCAAATTTCGTCGAAACTCGTTCGTATTTTAATCGTATTCGCTTTTTGACCACTAAATTTTAACTAGAAAATAAGAAGAATGATTAGTAATTTCCATTTAATTCCAACTACCGTTATTGCTTATCTTGACAGATACGCGTATTTCGTCTGCAATGTGCAGACTTCTTCAGTGTCGTGTACTAATACTGGACTGAAAGAAAACCTTCGCCACCTGCCGTATTTATCGTATTTTCTAAATACTAACACTTGTACCTACAGCTAACATTTTGTACCTAACCTATCCTGAGTCCAAAACAAATATTATACGTTATTCTACCTCGCCATTTCCTTATACCTAACCTGATTATTCCGTAGCAGCGGGTGCTCCACTGCGTCGGCTTTGATGTCGTTTTGTATTAGTGCACGGCACTGAAGAAGTCTGCACATTGTAGACGAAATACGCGTATCTGTCAAGATAAGCAATAAAGGTAGTTGGAATTAAATGGAAAATTACTAATCATTCTTCTTATTTTCTAGTTACAGGTATTCCCCTAAACAGCTCACACTCTCCACTAAATTTTGTTTCAGGGAGCGATTCGGATGTTTACTGGCACAAAAAGACTTATATCTTTCTCTTGAAAGGATGGACGGTGGAAAAGTTGGAATCGTATTTCTTTGCCAAATCACGTATGGAGACCCCTGGGTTGCCTTTCACGTACCTCAACACCTTTCTCCTCAGCTCTTTGTCCCTAGGGCCACTTTTATGATAGAGGCGCTGTGCTCTATCCACACGCAGAGTATCCTTGTAACGCTTGATTACAAGACACACCGTTGGCTTTGGGAATTTTAACACTTTTGCTATTTTTGAGGCAGACCACGAAGGATTCTAAAGATGTTTGTGCACAATTAATTTTCTTTTCTCAAGTTCCATGATCCGTAATTTCGAGATACTTCGATCAATCGAGAAAAACTTTTCACCAATTTCTTTGTCCAGGAAACATCAACAAATGCCTTTCAAACGTTTTTTGTACCAACCACCAGGGTGTATTAAACCGGGCGTCCAGATTCACTTTGAATCGAGCTTTACGCCATATTTTTAATGACTATGTGATAAATAAACATGAATTGATAAATCATGGAGGAACACTCATCAAATTAAACTGATTTTCACCAAAAAAAAAACAAAAAAAAAGTGAATTGGTGGGGGTTGGTTTTTTGTATACTGTATATTTGTCTCAATAGAGTTTCAACCAGTTTTGATGGTAGTTTTTGAGCTCATTCACGGCGGATTAACGTTTGTTGTTGGCGTAGTATCGGCGTACAAGGATTCCTAAGGAGTTTGGAGGGACATCGATTTTCTTGCCAATTTCATGGTCTCATTGTCTATTAGGAAATCATCTTGGTTCGTGAGTAACGTCGTTTGTAGTCCTTGCAGTTCATTTTGCTGAACGCCAAATCCAGTAAACCAGTGACTTCCAGTATACTACTTCCTCCTCCAAAAACTCGTGTAGAATATTGGTCTCGTTCTTCCGTAGCTCACGCCAATGCGAATTGAGTCCATCAGATTTATCAAAATTGAACTTCTTCTTATCGCTGTAAATAACCTAAGATAAAAACATCATTATTTCTTACAATGATAGCAATAAACCATACTGAGACATTGAACATTTTCGGAAGGGCTTGAAATTTGCCAAGTTCCAGTCACGGTTCAAATATGTTAGCTCTGGCTCTGTCTCCTGCTCTTGCTTCAAACATGGTGTCCGCATCATATTTGCACAGCAGACGTTCGGATTTTTCATCAATAGCTGACAAATGGTTTCTCGGAATGTGTTCAAATCATGCTTAACCTTTATTTGACTTAGTGATTTGGAGGAATTTGATGCCGTATTTGCTAGTTTCCCCATGTCGCGACCGGCTAAGTTCGATCATCTTTCGATCATTTTTGCCGCAATTTTCCGGATCATTCGGAAATTTAGAAAAACACAACTGTTGAGCGAAGAGTAACGGCCGTCACTATACCCGATAAAAGTTACCCTAGGGATACGGAACACGCACTGAGTAGGAACGAAGAAAACAAACAATAGATTTGTTGAGAAGAATTCTATTGTATTGATTTTTACTTAAAGTTTAAAGTTAGCTGTCAAATAGGGTACATGTCCCTTAACTCAGCCTATTATGCAGCGGTCGTTTACAATTTTAATCATAACTCATAATGTAACTGAGCTGGAAACGAAATTCAACTTGGTATACGGTTGCTAAGACATGCCTAATTAGACGTTTACAGTTCTGAACCATGGAAAGTTAACCGACTAACTTTATTAAGCCGAAAACTTTCGACGAATATGAATGCAATGTCGGTCTGTAGGCGCCATATTGGGTCTATTCGTGGTTGCAATTTCGTCTCATCATTCGGAATTTTTGTTCAAAAGAATCGTCGTAAAGTTTATTTTTAATATCTTACTAGGCATTCCTTTTTACGTTATTTTTGCTATACTCAGCACCAAATTTCACAAATTAAATTAAGATAAAGCAACTTTATTACACCTAAATAATTTTCACCCGCAATCGATTGGACATTTCATTTCAAAGCATTACAACTCCTACTTTATGAAATTTGCTTTTAAGATTTTGGTTTGAGTAAGCCCTTAGGAATATGTACAATCACGTTTTCATACATTTCCATTGAAAACTTTATGAATATTAACTGTTTACTATGTAATAAATTCATTAGGCTATAGTTGGGAGCGTAGTTGAAAATGTGTCCCTAAAATTGGTTCTACAGTTTTCTTGAGAAATCATTGTTAGTTTTTCTCAGCGAATCATTAATGTATAACGTGTAACTTATTTCTGTATATCTAGGATGCATCACTTTTCATATCGGTTCCATTTAGCCAAATTTTGTTAATTTGAAGATCATGAAGTTTATTTGTTCAGCTCAACCAGTGATTCCATGGTAGATAGAAAGTCAATAAAATTGACAATATCACTCAAGTGTACAACTTTAAATTGATAAATAATGTCTCAGCTGCTTCAAAATATATCGATAATTGTGATGCAAACATAAATTTGCCGATTATCACTGGATTAATGACATAATTGATACATAGGCCGAGTTGAGGAGCAGGCCTAACATTACATCCCGTTACCCTACCCAAAAAAAAAAAAAAAAATAAAAAAAAACAAAAAAAAAAAACTTTCATTTTTCCCACCCAAAAAAAGACAAAAGAAAAAAATATTTCATTTTTTTCATCCCCCCCCCACAAATTACATCTTTCCCCACCAGCAAATTCAAGCGTTTTGGCTTAAATTCAAAAAATACCCCATTTTTTTTTCCCAAACCCCCATTCCCTTCTCCTTTAACAACCCCCAAAAAAAAAAATTTTTTTTTTTTTTGTGTAGGAATCTAATTATTTTCTATTAACACTTATTCTATTTAAAAACTGTAAGTAAAATCATGCCTTATCAACTAGTTAAACTTATGCTAAACTTGCTTTTTAAATATACGATACAGAAATCACAGCCAGAATTGTCAATAAGAAGTAGTTTAGGTGTATAGGGTCATCAAAATTGTAAGTTCTAAAGATATCCTAGATTGCATCAAATTTATACAAACTATTCCCTTTAGTTTTAGAGCAAAGAACGGTGTTACCTTAATTCTACTTCGACTCGACAACATTCTCTAAAAAAATTCTGAATCAGCCGTTGGAAAGTTGAGCAGACTGTCGGATTGGACAACCAGAGGTGTAGTGACGACCGTTACGCTGCGCCCAACATTCCCCGGCCCGTAAAGCTGCTCCGATTCTCCAGCTTTACTATCACCATCTACGTCTACTATGGCTAGCTTCGCAACAGGTCTGCGTAGGATTCCTGAAGCCGTCTTGACCGTCGCTTGTCTAATTCGTTCGTCCTTTCCGGGAAATACCTCCGCCACTCTTCCACGTATCCAACGATTCTTCATTCCTTCGTCTACCAAGAATACAACGTCTCCTTCTCGAATGGGCTTCGGGTTCTCACACCATTTCGTCCTCCGAGTAATCACCGGGAGATATTCCCGAACCCATTTACGCCAGAACTGATCGAGCATGTATTGGCACTACTGCCATCCACTACTAAGTGTTTCCCTTTGGTTCGTTGGAGCCTTCTCTGTTTGCTTCACTCCATCCGAACTAAGCAGGATAAAATAGTTCGGCGTAGATGGATTCGGGAATATCTTGGCCCATCCGAGAAGGAGACGTTGTGTTCTTGGTAGACGAAGGAGTGAGGAATCGTTGGATACTTGGAAGAATGGCGGAGGTGTTTGCCGGAAAGGACGGACGAATTAGATAAGCGACGGTCAAGACGGCTTTAGGAATCCTGCGCAGACCTGTTGCGAAGCTAGCCGTAGTACACGTAGATGGTGATAGTAAAGCTGGAGAATCGGAGCAGCTTTACGGGCCGGGGAATGTTGAGCGAAGCGTAACGGTCGTATCCTTGATTGCATTAAATTTATACAAACTATTCCCTTTAGTTTTAGAGCATTACCGCTAGAAATAAAGCAACCGAATTGCTAAAAGAACGGCGTTACCTTAACTCTACTTCGACTCAACAAAAACAACCTTTTCAGAAATCTAACTGATGGTAATGTTTATTTCCTTCCACGCCACAATTCTTGCTTTTCCTTCCCGCGATAGATAGTTTCATTTTGGCATGGCTTCTTAACCACGTTTTTCACTACCGGAAAGCACGAGAAACTCGACAGAAAGAAGCTGTCTTAAAAGTACTTGAACCGGAAAACTGTTGTTTACGTTTACTGAGCTGTCAAAAGCGAGTTAATTGACAAGTGTTGCCAAAAACAAGTTTTTTTTTTTTGGCTGATTTCTTGTCACCGGTATGAAGATAAATAGAGTAGTAAATGATAAAATTGATGTTTTGTCGTAAATAAGGGGTGTTTTATATCAAGTTACGTGTCGTGGGTATGATATTCATGAAATTATTAACAATTGACCATCAGTCTTCGTAACTGTGTCGATAGTCCCGGACCTCGTCTTCCGCTGACTGGGTGTGATTTGCACTTTTTCACCGTCGTGTTTCAGCGTGTTTGTGTTTGTTCTCAGCACCATTACCGGATACCTGCTACCGACAGTATTCTTCTGCTCCTTGACCAAGTATTTTCCTCTACTATTTAGTTAAGTAGCTCCGAACACTCAGCAAGCTCTATGAGTCGTCCTTGCCGTGCTGTTCCAACAGTTGATATTTACGTGCATTACACATGATGTCATGCTACATTTTCTCCAACGTTGCTTTCTAGTTCAGCACTTGTTTTTTGTTTGGCCTGCGTTCCCGAAGCCCATTTCTCTCCAAATCTCAACAGCTCACCACTTTTGGTCAAAGTGAGCTAAACGTTCAGAACTCGTCGTCCTCAAGAATAGTGAAAGTTTTCCCGAAGGAAAAGCTTTGTATCTTAACAAAGTAGCTCATTTTTTGGATAAACGGTGCTCGAATTCGCGGTGAACAAATTGTGTACTCCTGCCTTTCCTTTTGTTACCTTGTACTACCTTAATCACACTAAACTGTTGGTTTTGTTTTTGCGATAACATGTGAATCGATGCTGGGTTTACTCCAATCTAACAAGATGGAATTTACGCTCCAACTATACGCAGCTAGACTTGCATCAAATATACTATATTAACAATATAAGTCACTTCACATTTTTTCAGTTTTTCTTTTTTGGCGCCATAAGTGAGAAACGTTGCAAGCTATCTAAATGCACACGCTCAATCTAAGCTATCCAGCTTTTGTTATACTTATCGTAATATTCCAAAAGTACTCAACAGACAAATTGAAACGAATCAAAAATTGTTAAACTAAGGCCCTACCTTAGTTCCGATTTCCAAACAACTCGCCGCAACCCCGCTTGTTGCCGGCTCCGAATATCGTGATAAAAGCAACACGCAACTATGGTTTGCTGCAACTTGAACAGGATAGGAAAAAGATCGTCTGTTGGAAAGAAAGCGAGATATACCGCTTGCAATTATTATGATTTTCAAATATTACGAAGTAGAGACATTTTGATCCAATTATTACCGTTTCAGTTGAAAACCGTATTTATCGACTAGCGACAATCGATTTTACTGTCGATCCATACATTGTACATAATGTCGGAAGTAACGTGTTGTATGGTGTATCAGATGCATAGGCGTAGCCAGAGGGGGGCAGGGTGGGGCCGTTGCCCCCCTCCTAACTTTTGATTTTATTTTTAGATTTTTAATGTTTGCTTCAATTTTTTATTATTTATTTTTAATGTTAGTGAGATTGTCCCTTTACCTCAATGAAAAAGCGCGAAGTCACCTCGATTTTGTAATAAGCTGTAGCAAAAAAGCGCAAAAAGCGGACATCCATGAATTTTTTTTTAAATAGTAAACTCAACCTTGCTAACCTAGCGTATCTAATAAAATATCTCTAGAAATGTTAACTATGATTCAAGCATTCATTGGTTTTTTCCCGCTAGCTGAAAGTGGAAAAAGCTATGCTCAGTTCAATTTTCGGTTCTTGGCAATCAAAAAACGTAATATTTTAATCATTGTTATAGCTTTTGGAAGTCAAATAACACCAGATTGAGAATCATAATTCATAATCCATAGTTAGAAAGTGTATCAACGGAAAATATTTATTTGAACTATTCATGATATGGGCCAAACCGATCAGTGTTACCCCGCTGATCAATAATATCCCGTTTTACGGTACTGTAGTTTCGTATTATTGAGAATATATGTTAATCATATCTTATAGTTTGATTCAGTATTTTGAAATATTGTTTCTGTATCCAAGAGATATTACTGGAGCACATGCTACGATATAATCCAGGTGAAACGAGACGAATCGTATCCGATTTTCAGACCAGTAATTTGATAAGCGTGTGAAAAAGCAAGACAGCATGCTAATCAATGCGAGAAGTTGAAGTGGTTTTATCCTATTCAAAGATTTTATCCCTTTCTATGAGCATGAGCAAGATAATGAGCATGATTGACCGCCCAAGGTTGCTACTCCGTTGCTGCCAGATCAGCTGTTATAACACAGAGAACCAACAGATGATGGATGAGACTAGCATACATCCTCAATGTGTAAAAACTGGTCATCCCAAACTAAGGCAATACTGGCGCCTGCTTCACCCGAATGCATGTCAAATAAGAAAAGGGTAGGGCCTTTGCACTTTCACTGGGATGTTGGATAACAGGATTGGGTGGCAGCAGGATTCTTTTTGGTAAACGATAAGCTGAATTCACGCGGCGTTTAGTGAAATATTTAAATATTAGTACCGATTTCTGATTTGAACCTACTCACAAAGTGTGGTGGTGGGTTTTCATTGGAAAAACAAAAAGATTCTCTATAATGCTGGAAATCCGATTTGAACCGATTTAAACCAATAGTAACGATGGTATTGGAGCCACTCACAAAAAGGTATAGTGGCTTTCTTTCTCCAAGTGACACGGCGAGTATGGCAAACCACTATTATGGATGAAAATTAATTGTGATCCTCACCACCGGTCCACCAGCCCGGCGAACCACCACATCTCACCAGGAAGCATTTTTGTAGTTTTTTTTTCTGTGCTCACTCGATCACTCGCATCACTGAATTATAGATCACCAAAACAATACGAAACGCGCCATGCCCGATAGCAGAATAGTGCGTAATTAAGCATCGACACAACCTTTCACAGCCGATGCTCGAAGCATACTCTTTTTCATAAACTTTCAATTTTTGCAACTGTATCAATCAAGTAGAGGCTTCATAAAAACAATCTATGCTAATCCATTTAAATTTGCGATTGAGGGATTTGGTAAAAATAAGAGTGCGTAGATGCATTTCATGCCTTCTGGCAGCTTTATGTTTCTATTGATGTCAAGGCTCATCCGTTTAGCACCAACCGGGGGAGACTGGTTCCTATACCCAATGATTTCATTATCTCCAATCTGCTCAACCAAGAGGATTCGAGAGCTACCCCTCTTCAAAGATTTTATCATTTTATCACAGATATGATTACCAAAGCCAACAGACAGCTCGGTTTCATGTTTAAGATCTCCGACGAATTG
>JAHHFK020005726.1:0-211574 GCA_024533555.2 Aedes koreicus | reverse complement strand
CCGATCAAAATTTGGTCAAACAGTTATGTGTGTGAATCGATCAAAGTTTTAATCAATAAGTCAAATTAGTTTTCATTTTCAAGTTCAGTTAATACAGGAGAAATATTCAGCTAAGCTTCCTTTTTACCGAATGCGAATTGCCGGATCTTTCGGTTAACACCTGCCACAAGATTTTTTACAGTCTCCTTGTCTACTTAATTAGCCGCAGAACGCCAGTTTGCCTTGAACTGGTTCTCGCTCACAAAAGCTTTTTGAGTCTTCTTAAGGTTCCGCTTGACGATGGCCCAATATTGTTCGATTGGGCGGAGCTCTGGCGTGTTGGGAGGGTTGTTATCCTTGACAGCCACTTGAACGTTGTTGGCAAGATGCCAAATCCGGCCAAAATAGAACGGAACAATTGTGTCGCTTCAGGAAAGGCAGTAGACATTTTTGTAGGCACTCGCTCAGATAAATTTCTTGGTTGACGGTTCCGGTCGCAATGTAAACGTTGCTCTCCAAGCCACAGGTATAGATGGCCTGCCACACCAGTTATTTCTTCGCGAACTTTGAAAGTTTAATGTGCTTGAAAATATCTGCCACCTTGCCCCGTCCGGTTGCCGTATAAAATTCCTGTCCAGGAAGCTGTTTAAAGTCTGCCTTGACGTAAGTTTCATCGTCCTGTACCACGCAATCAAACTTCGTCAGCATCGTCGTGTACAACTTTCGCGATCGTGCTTTGGCCGACGTGTTTTGTTTATCGTCGCGATTTGGAGTCACCACTTTCTTGTAAGTCGACAGTCCAGCTCGTTTGTTAGCTCTATCCACGGTTGAAGGCGCCACTCCCAGCTTCTTTGCGACATCTCGGACGGAGAGGTTGGGGTTCCGCTCGAAACAGCGGGCAACTATTTTTGTCGTCGCTGTGGCCTCCGGCTTTCGATTTCCCCCCGATCCAGCTTTCCTGGCTGTCGACAAACGTTCACCGAACAATTTTAATACGTTGGTAACAGTTGATTTAGCCACATTCAACAATTTCGCCAACTTGGCGTGAGAGTAGTTTGGATATTCGCCATGCATGTGCAAAATTTTGATGAGTTGCTTCTCTTCCTTCGACGACATTTAGATAACTGAAGTGCTAATTTCAAAATCAAAATAGAGGCATGATGCTACACGCACACATCTTCAAAATGAGGGGTGTGCAAAATTTGTTTATGCACGATGAAAGGAAATGCGTCAAGTTTAAGTCGACCAAATTTTGATCGAAACACCGTTTACTATCAAGAATTACCCTCACACGTTTGTCCTTTTGAGAGAGGACTAGTTTAGTTCCTTCCAAGTGCAAATCTGGGATAGTTTATTTCCTTCTTTGTGTAAATGGAATAATAGTAGTCTTGCGAGGGTTTATGGGTAAATCCTTCTTCTTTACACCATGCTATAGTTAACGATAATGCAATCTATCTCTGATAACATGTTCATATTTTTCACGAACTATAATTACTATGTCATCGGCAAAACCAATTATTTCAAATCATTGCGTTTTGAGAGGTGATAGTAGTTCTTCGACTATCATTGCCTTCAACAGAGGTGAAAGAACTCCTCCTTTTGGACAACTCTTTACAATCCTTTTCGTGACCGTAAACCTTCCATGACTGCGAATTATTTCTTATTTTTGTAATATTTCAAAAATCCAGTCTATACAATTTTTGTCAAAACTACGCTTTATCATAACATTTTTCATGGAGTTATGGGATGCATTGTCAAATGCTCCTTCGATATCAAGAAACGCAGCTAATAAAATCTCTTTACTTTCAAATGATTTTTCAGTTTTTATTACGAGTGTATGAAGTGCTGTTTTTGTTGACTTTCTCTGTTGATATGCAAACTGGTATTTACTCTATTTAATGGAATCGAATCTAGGTATTTTGATTTAATGTCTCCATCGATTTCAACACAAATGACGAAAGGCTAATATGTCTAAACGATTTTTGACTCTTTTTATCTTTTTTAGCTTTAGGAATAACCACAACACGAACTCACCGCCAAGTTTTTGAAATATGATTTAACAGCAAACTGGCTTTAAACATTTCAGTTAAACATGAACATGAGTCATAATAAGACGAATTCCATCATTGCCGGGTGATTTTAATGGTTTAAAAGAAAGTAATGCCCATTTAACTCTAGGTTGAGTAAAAATACAACTTACTAGATCTTGGGCGACTTCTTGATAATAATTCTTGATAATCTAGGATGTTCTAAATCATCCAACCTGTCCTGGAGTACTGAACTTAAGATCTATAATTGTAATTGTAGCTTTGTCAGCTATACAAAATTATACGTTTTTTTCAACCATGTTACATACATGAATACATATCGTTACTTTGTGTAGCTGAAAACAAGAAAATTACAACTGTAGACCCTATATTCTGAACTCAAAAACAGTTTGGACGACCTAGAGTTATTTCATTATATCTTTTGACCTTTCATAAGATTCAAAGAACGAACTTTATTGAATACTTATCATAATGTTGTATATCCAAAAAGCTACACTTATAACTGTAAATCCTAAGTTCTGTAGTCCAGCACAGTGTCGAACATTCCAAATAATCTCATAGTGTTGGATGACCTTCCAAAAAGTTTGATGATCATGTTTGAGTAAATATCGTAACTTTTTATAGCTGAAAAATAATACAGCTACAACTAGACACAACAAAAAAGAGGTATTATGGTCGGGGGCGACCTCGACGTAGTGGTTAGTATCCATACCTCTCACGCCAAAGTCACGAGTTCAAATCTCACCCCCGGACATGTTACGAAAATACCCAAAGAGGTATTTAAGTGAAAACGACGGGAGATGAACGAGCTTGTTGCTGAAAATCTCAGTAATCAAGAAACAAAAAAAAAAGATAGCCATAATTATTTATATTTCTATTTTACCAGTTTTGGAGGTTGGTGGACAACATTTCGGAAAACTTAGTATTTTAGTAACTATATCGACTATCTTGGTAAAAACTAGACTGAGTTGGACGCCACAAACGCCAAATGAAATGTATAATGGTGCGATAGAACCCTGTTAAAAGATTTCGGAACAGTTCCGGGGACAAAATTTCGGAAAACATGGATTTCTGGAAATAAAAATTGGACGCAATAGCCGTCAAGTGAAAGGTATTATGATCCTATAGTTTGCTGTTAACATTAAGTAGTCATCGGTCATCTGAATTGGATTCAACTATCACCAAATGGAAAAAAAATATATTGTGGTCTAGACATATCCCGGGTATCCAGGAAAGTCAGGTGAGATCTGACCCTTCTTACGTATTATATTTTTTATAATTGCTTGATCCTGTATTCAGGAGAGAAGCGGTTATGGGCAGTTGATTTCACCAACACCACGCTTATTTTAGAGTTCTGATGTGTTTTGAGGTGTCGCATGATATGTTTTTGTCCAAGTAAAATACTGGTCACTTCTCCGGGGATACCCGGCACGTGCCCAGATGTGGCCAGGCCAATAAGGTTTTGAGCATTTAATGCCACCACTATTGCATTTATGGTATGTTTTGGTCCAGATAAAAAACTGGCCACTTCTCCGGAGGTACCCGTATCTTTTTCGGATGTGGCCAGTGTTCTCCTAGGCACTCAGAGTGACTACCATTGATATTGTTATCGAATCCTCCTGTGATTTGATTTGGCGTTACATGATAGATTTAAAACGTTTTAGATAATATCTTCAAAAGTTACCTATACCCAGCCATATCTCTGAAACCTTGCTGGAATCAGTTGACTGATTTCAAAAACATTCAATGGTTGCCTATAAATGTGAGCTTATTCATTTCTTTACACACATACACGAACACGTACACAATCATACATACATACGAAAACACAGACACATACACACGAAAGGGGGATAAAACCAAGTACTGTCTCTTTTCGGTAGATACAACATGTAGCAGGATTCAATTTATTTTTGTTGCATACAAAAAACGAAAGGATGAGTTATGTCAGTGACATAACTGCAAAGTTGACGTAGGACTGCTTGTTGATGTGAAGAAATTGATGTCATCGAATTCATGAATTTCTACTATATTTTATTCAGTCTAAAGAACCATGAAACCCTGTGCTGTTGGTGTGTGAGGCTCCGGTTCTTCTTCCGCTATTGGTTCTTCACGAAAATTTATAGAAACTGCAGTTCGCCTCGAATTGACTGTTAATGATATTTTGTTTGTTAAATCATCGCCAACATTAGATTGGCTTTCATAGTCATTTGCTCTTGAACAAAAGGTCACAAATACAAATTAAGCACTCTTTAAGGAAGAAGAGCTTTATTTCTATCCGCTGATATATTCAATTTGAAGGAATTGTATACAACTTCCGATAAATTAGCAGACAAAGTGTTTGTTTACAAAAGCAGATTCGCCCTAATCAAATGTTGGCGCTAAAATGTCCAACGTGCTTGTAAGTGTGAAATGGATCCTGTGTTTACGGAGGGAACATGGTTCGCGATTGAAATGTTCTTATCAGTTTTCTTGGCTGCAGGACAGCCTGAGTGTTTGGCGGCACGTGATACTACGATAAAAATAGGCATTTACACCGTTTCTAACTCGAGATTGTACAGACTGAAGATTGAACATATACCCAAAAGTTGAAAAGGTGGTAAAAAATGCAATTGCAGTTTATACTATGATATCTTGAGAAATCCGCATGATTCAGAAAAGGCAATTTCGCCCATTTTGATTCACAAAGCGTTTTATGGTACAAATGAAGCCATGCAAATGTGTGCAAGCGACTGGCAAGCAAAAATAGCTCGAAACAATTTTATCGCTGTAGGCTCCATATTCAATCATCACCAACATACACCAACAATATACAATATGGATGAGTCGATATCACAAAATGCCGCAACGCTATTGGCCACTGTTGTATTGCCGCCGTCAAGTGTTCTATGTTTGTTCTCACTGATCATCGACAAAGCGTTTTATGAAATAAACAATGCCATGCCATGCAAGTTTGTTAGCGACAGGTTGCACATAGCTTGGTGGAAAATATGTCCATTTGCTTCATTGCTGCACCCTGAATTCCTCGCCAAGTGAACTAACTGTTGGGTTTCTATTCCCGCACATTCTTACCTTGTCAAAGTGGCTAATTGGTTGCCATCAAGAGCCGCCGCGCTAGCGGTCCTGGTCTGTATCTCGATCTTGATGTGCACATTTTATTTTTGTGAGCCATCTGACTTTCGAACAGTAATCTCTTACTCATCAACTAAATATCACTGCGAACAATCTCCCACACACGTTCAATTTTTCATTGCGAATTGCTGTTGCTGTTTTGCCCACAACTATTGTTAGATTTTCCATCCAACTTACGATCAATAGCAAAAATGGAACAAAATCAAGCGAAATTGTATAAAAATCTTACTTTTTAGTTTGGGTGTAGAGCGAATTACGAAGAACTTAACCTAACACCAAGTAGACCAGTTTAGACATTTTCGTTTTGCAAAAAGCTCCACAGTCTGGAGCGGGGAATCGAACCCTCAACTTCATGACAACAACCGCTTGAACGACGGGCGACGCCGCTAACCACTTGACCACGAAGATGATGCGGGCGATTGATTTGGCCATTTTCTCCGGGACGCGGCAGTTTAAGCAACGCCATGTTGAGCCGGTGCGTGGTAATGAACATTTCGATGAGCTCAAGAGAAATTTCAACCAAACGTACTCTTTAATCGGCAAATTGATTTGGTCGTCCTGAAAAGGACAGATTTTAGTTGTTTACGGAGGGATGATTTACGTCAGCGTCGAGGTCGGGCTTCTTCCGCTTGCCTCGTCTAGCGGACGTGCCACCCACATCAGGCGCCACATCAGCGTCTACTCAATTTCCAGCAGCCGGGCGAAAAACTCGGAAAAGCGCTTTTTTACAAGGCGGAATACACACGTCGATGATGATCCAATAACGAATGATTACTGTTCTTCTTCTTTATTTGTCCCTCCCTACCTTTCCACACTACAGAACCCCCCCAACACTGAATATGTGAAACACATAATTGGTCTGCCGTCAGTTTGGCTCAAATTAACTGTTAATATTTCGTTTATTGAATGTCCAACGTGCTTGCTAGTTTTAAACTGGGAAATAGAGATTTATAAGGATACTAATAAAAAATGTTGCTCATTTTCTCCAGAACGCGGCTTTTACAAGCTACGCCATGTTGAGCCGAAGTGGTAATGAAAATTCGATGAGCTCAAGAGAAATTTCTATCAAACATACTCTTTAGTTGGCAACTTGATTTGATCGTCCTGAAAAAGACGGGTTTTAGTTGTTAACGGAGGGAACATGGTTCGCGATTGAAATTTTCTTCACGGTCTTCCTGGGCTGGAGGACACCACTCAGTGTTTGGTAGCACGTAATACTACCGAGAAAAATTGACATGTGCAACGTCTTGTCGCTGCGAGAGTGTACACCCTGAACATTGACCATAGAGCGAGATTACAACGGGCAACTTAACCTATGTTCACCGAGAATAATGGACATTTTCGCCTTGTGAAAAATAATGGTTCCACCGGCTGCAGCGGGATGTGGGATGAACCCGCACTTCATGGAATGATCGACGGGCGACGCCGTTTTATACCACTGGGCCATCGAAGATGTATGTAGGCGGTTGCACAGTGAGGACATTTGGTCCGAGACGCGGCTATTACTACAACCCCACCGCAACCCCCCTCCACCGACTTCTCTCGGCGGGCCCGTGCCCGCGGGGGGGGTTCCTCTGGTTCACGGGCGGGTTCCACGTGCGCACACGTTCGCCCCGGTGCTTAATTGTTTTTATTTAGATTCTTTGTCTTATATACTAGATAACAATTTATACGTGTTTCAGCCCTTTGGGCTCTTTAGCTTTGTTTTAAGTGTTTTATCTGTTTGATGTATTTAGTGTAATTTGTGTTTTAATTAATTGTTCAGATCAGCCCTTGGGGCATTGTTTGTTAAAATTTGATAACCTTCTTAAATTAAAACTATGACTACAATTTGAAAATCCTAGGGGTAGGGAACCAGATTCCGGATGATCTGGTGATCCGATGCCAGGCAGCGTGCCCTGTACCGATTGATTGACTCGCTATAGCGATCATCGAGCATTTTTATCTCGGCCAGACGGTGGACCTCAGATATTCTTGTCCTTGGAGGAGTGTTCAGGATCATCCTGAGGAACTTATTTTGAACACGCTGAAGCTTCAGGTGATGTGTTTTTGCGCAACTCTCCCAGATTGGCATGCCGTACTCGATGACTGGAAGTATGATTTGCTTGTAGACAGCAAGCTTGTTTTTCAGGGATAATGTAGACCTTCTGTTGATCAATAGGTACCGGACAGTTTTGTCAACCTGCTCCCTGAAAATAGGCCTGCTGTCTATGGTAACGCCAAGATAGACAGCTGATTTGGTCCATTCCACCGTTGTGTTGTTTAGGCTAATTTTACAGTCCTCAGGCGGAACACGTCTGGAAGAATTGAAGTATGGGAAAAGGATGACCTGAGTCTTCGCCGCGTTGATACAGATCTTTCACTCGGTGAAGTATACTGACAGAACATTCAGGCTTCGCTGCAATCACGCAGTAAGCGCTCTTGTTACCCTACCATTGTGGACGACTGCGGTATCATCGGCAAACAACGACAGAGATCCATTTTCAGGGAGCGGGGGTATGTCCGAGGTGAATAAGTTGAACAGAAGTGGACCAAGTATACTTCCCTGTGGAACACCGGCGGAGATCTCCTGTGCATCGGAAACTGAACCTTGCAGCGAAACACGGAATGTCCTTTCCGACAGATAATTTTTAATTATCTTCACTAGGAAGATGGGAAGATTGTATCGTTTTAGCTTTTACACTAGGCCATCATGCCACACGTTATCAAAGGCCTTCTCGATGTCTAGAAGTACCATGGCAGATGATTTCGCAACAGACTTGTTTCGTCTGAGGATGTTAATGACTCGATTAAGTAGGTGCACTATTGAGCGAGCACGTCGAAATCCGAACTGCTCGTCGAGCAAAATGTTAAGCTCGTCGGCAGACGAGAGAAGCCGACGGTGGATTGCTTTCTCAAATAGTTTCGATACTGCTGAGAGAAGGCTGATGGGCCTATAGCTCTTGGAACAAGAAGGATCTTTCCCAGGTTTCTGGATGGGGATGACTTTGGCTGACTTCCAACACGAGGGGAAGTAGCCAAGTCGGAGGCACTGGTTGAAAACCATAGCCAGATAGTTATAGAGCTGGGGGCTCATTTGCTTGAGCTCCAAGTTGATGATGTTATCGAAACCTGGGGCCTTCGTGTTCTTTGAGCCTTTGATATAAGTCAACAATTCGTCAGCTGAGATCTCCAACTCCTCTGTGAAGTCGTTGGGGCTTATATGGATGTTAGTAATAAGCTCACTAACGGCAGCTTCGTGTGGACTGACGATGTTTTGTCCGAGACTGTGGGCCCAACTGACGATTAAGTGTTGACTTATCTCAGCAAAGCCTTTTCTGCGCGTAAGCTGCACGACAAATTGCTGACAACATTTGACTGCGTGGTTGTGGATGATGAAACAAACGTCAAAGGAGATATCAAGCAGCTCCTTGCTTGAGTTTCATTCGGCTGTGTGGGATCCGAAACCGTGGTAAATCGAAAGCCTTGGCAAATAATTAGAAAAATTTTGCTAAAAAATGGAAAAATGATTCCAGAACGGTGATGAGGACACTTTGCACAATCAATGGGTATTAAACGTAAAGTTAGAGCAACGGATATAACAAGTCCGTATAATAGTATTTTAATGTTAATGAGTTATAAATTACCCTTTGTTACGTTAATTTGCTTTCTGATTTAGAAATAAATAGAAATAATGTTATACTGCGAGTTTTTCTTTCATCGTAATCGTGGATTTTGTACATAGAACAAATGTCTCGTATATTGTATGAAACATTCATATTGCTTTTTATCTTGTGAAATGCTATCATTACACCTTTTTGTATAATGCACGAAATAGATTTCGTGAAGTCCAGCCAATCGCTGCTTCGCTGATGTTGCTGGTAGGATGGGCGGGAATAATTTATTTATCCCAAAATACAAATTGAAGCGCTGTCGAGTGTTATAACTTAATAATCATTATTCAATTATCACATCACGAGTCGCTATGGCATTGTGAGATCAACCGAGGATGCAGTATCAGCTCTTTCCAAAAATACAGGATCGAATCCCATGTCAGAAACATTAAAAAAAGACGCTGGACAACTCCACGTGGTTGCGATTTTTTGTCAATTACATTTCGAGTCGATAAAGTAGATCTCTCAGTCATTCAGGCAACCATCAGAGAGACGTTTCTTTTAAATTGGTAACAAAATATTCGTAGCTCTTTGTATTGTTTTCGTACAATGCACGAATGTTGTTTCTGTGTCAACAAATGCTTCGTGCTTTTGACAGTTGCGCGTGTGCCATTAATAACGAATGTATCTTCATAAAAATAACAAATCGGTTTCGTTGCTGAAAACAACGAACAGATTTGTTAGTTCTACCTTCGATTTCGTAATATAAACTAAAATTAACTTTCAGTGCAGGGTCTCAGCTTCCATTTTAAATGCGCTCGACTCATTTCAAAATCCCTTTGCATCTACAATAATAATAAAAAAAACTCTGTAATGGCTGGAACTGTGAAAACGACAAACAGAAGAGTGCACTCCACAAACCTAACGACGGGTGGAAGTTTTGCATAAACCGATTCGCAATTTCGTTGCATTTCTCTGTAAATCCCATTGATTTAATCCATTGAGGCGAAAATCTAATCAGAGGAATTCCCATAGGACTGCATATCCCGCGTTTGCCTTCCCAGTAACATCACCAGCCAGCGTTCGTCACTCAAGTTTCCATCACAAAACCTCAATCGCACTCCAGGAATTCTGATACAAGAACATTTCCACCTGACGACGGAGCAACGAAGTTCTTCATCATGCTGATTTCTTACGGTGCAGTCAAACTGAGGCAACTCGAGGCAACATTAGTCGTAAGCGATGGAAAATATAAAACGTTCCTTTTGCGCATGCACGCAAAGCAAGATTGCTTTCAAATATAGACCATAAGTCGCTTGCTATTGCCACGAGTTGTCTCAGTGTAAATGCATCTTTAAAGATGGGGAGAGTAGCAGCAGAAAAGAAAACCCAAACAATACTGGCACAGTCAGCATCACAACTTTCCGGGTCATACGGAGGCAGCTCAAGAACACTTTAGTGAATGCATTCAGAAACTTAGGGAGCGGTGGGCTGAGCGGTTAAAAGTCTTCGAAATACTGATACGCAACATGATCGTTTGACGTCAAGCATCATTCTGTTGCCGTTGTGAATTTAATGCTTTCTTTTCATGCACATGAACTTCCGCTCTCACCCAGCTGCAGCCACAATGGATGTTTGTCGTTAGCGATAGTTGAGCGTTTCGGGCCAGTGTTTTGATGGCGATACGAAGAAAAAAAAAAACATCTAGATGAATAAGGGAGGGATGGGTGTGTTATGGGGTGCGGGCGTTGGGGGTTCGTAGCAATTTCAACTATGAATGACTGCAACCAACCGCATTCTCCATTCATGATGCTTCGTGATTTGACGTTAAGTTGGGAGATATGGTAGGAGGTTTTTCTTCTGCAATCAGTAAAGCTCGATGCGCTCTATCGCTGGATTGTTTTGACGATATAAAACGGTAAGTAGTTAATAAAAAGAGGATTCTTTTTATAGCACTTTCAGAAAAAAATAATAATACAAAAAATAGCCTTATTTCGTTTTGGTTTTGATGAATTGATGAATACGCGGCATTAATTTTTTGACACTCTTTTCTTCAACTTGAGCAGCCATTTAATTCCACCATCTCTTCATCTCTGCAGCATCTCGAGTAACTTTTTCGGTCTTTTTCAGCTTCCGTTTCAGATATGGTTTTCAGGCACTCTTCGCGTTCATACATTTTTGTTTGTTTCTAGATTATC
This sequence comes from Aedes koreicus, assembly GCA_024533555.2. Classification (NCBI taxonomy): domain Eukaryota; kingdom Metazoa; phylum Arthropoda; class Insecta; order Diptera; family Culicidae; genus Aedes; species Aedes koreicus. The sequence goes on along the minus strand of JAHHFK020005726.1, from coordinate 200,624 downwards.
GAGATTTTCAGTCTCGGGCTGGTTCATCTCCCGTCGTAGTCACGCAAATACCGCTTTTGGGCATTTTCGTAACTTTTTTGGGGGTGAGATTGGAACTCGTGACATTGGCGTGAGAGGTATGGATGTTAACCACTACGTCGGGGTCGCCCCCAACGTCATGTTCATACATTTATTTGTAATGAAAACTTCAGTTTTTTGTGCGCAGCTGCAAATCACTTGGCATATCAAAAGTTTTCTAGCAAACTTATCAGTAAAAACGATTCTATATGTGTTGAGGACATCTCTGCGAGCCATGGCAACAAAAAAACTTTTTCCCAAGAAGCTACCCCAAGCCTTTATATTCATTCCGTCGTCCTTCAGTATGCATTCTGGGTATCTCGCGAGAATGTGTTTGGGCCATTCAGTATCAGATTTGCTTGCTTGCTGGTACGATAATAACGATAGCTCTTACGTAAACGGATATTCCGGACGATGCTCTTTTTGGAATTGTATTTTATGGCAATTACGCCACTCGAGAGTCCTGGGTTTGCTCTTGTTGTTCTGAATACCTTCCAATGCAGTTGCCAATCCTTCCAAACAATAGTTTTCAGCTCATGAAAACGTTTGATGACACTGAACGCGGAAGATTTTGCCAAATTCAACGGCTTCGCTAGATTTGGAGCTGACCACGTTGGATTTCCAAAATTAATTTCCTTCTATTGGCTTCCATTTGTCTCTATTGACAACTTTTTTTTAAAACGTAATGAATCGGAACCGATTTTTCCACTGGAAGAGGAGAGCTTCCCAAACAATCTGCTGTCAAAACATATGAGACTTGACCGATTGAAACGGAGTAAACAAATAAGCAAAGCATTCAGATTTTGAGTGAATCGAATTTCAGGGAAGAACTGTGCATAAATGCACTGGCATATTTAAAATAAGTGGGAGGTACAGGAGGTCAAGCTTGCGTTTTTATTTATTACTTTTATGAGTATTTTGGAGTTTTATGAGACACTCGAACTACCAATTCTACTTGGAAAATCAAAGAAATTGCCACGATGAACTTATGGTCTATATCCACAATAATCCGAACACATCAAAACTTAAGTGAAACATAAATTTTGTATTTTATTCCAGTTAACAATTAACGAAGTCAAAACATAGTTTTCCGGTATTTGGATAACATTTTCGAACTTTGCGCTTAGGGCCTGTTCATAAACCACGTAGACTCATTTTTGAAAATCTCAGATCGCATCTTCTGCATCTTTTGCAGCGTCCGAATGCATGCGTTTTGCAGGATGAGGTAAAGACTGGCTTGAAAAAATGAGACACACAAAAATATCACCAAAAATCATTTAAATCGGATACTCTCAAATTTTCAGAGATTAAATAACATATATAGCTATATTTTGCCAAAATTTATTTATTGAATTTTCTCCCCAAGCTGAATTATCGCCCAAAACTTTTCGATCAGAGAAGTTCTGGTGTATTTGGCGGGTTCGCCTCCTTCGGGACCACATTAAGGAGGTATCGAATATAAGCTATCCACATACATTTGCGTTGTACGCATGTATTTGTGATGGTTTTTTTGCTTGAACACTGCATGCTGTGCGTTTGACTGTCAGCTTTCTTTTGTTTACTTGTTTGTGCGGTTCAAATTTTTTAAAACGATTGAAAAGGAAGAAAATTAAAGTTCTGGACACATGGCTAAGTGAGAAGGGTATTACTATGCGAAAATTGGCGAAGCGGTTTGGAATTCATCATGCGAGTGTTAAAACCATCATTAATAAGTTTGGGGAACACTATTCATTGGATGAGCTACCAGGAAGAGGCAGAAAACCCGGTTCTTCCAACCCGAAACTGGAGCAGAAAGTGGTATCTCTAATCATGAAGAACAAATCAATGTCAATACGTGATTTGGCCAAAAAAGCAGGAACGAGTGTCGGAATGATCCAGCGTATCAAGAGGCGAAACCACCTGAAGACCTACAAGAAGCAGAAAATCTCGAAACAAAGTGCAGAACAGAAGAAGCGAGCAGCAACAAGGGCCCGAAAATTGTATTCGCGTTATTTGCAGCGTCCGAATGCATGCGTTTTGATGGACGATGAGACCTATGTAAAGGAGGACTCAAAAACCCTTCCAGGTCCACAATACTTTACTGCCGTCGTTGGGGAGGATTTGAGCGATGCGGACAGGTCGATTCAAGTGAAGAAATTCGGTCGAAAGGTACTGGTATGGCAAGCAATATGTTCCTGTGGTTTGAAGTCAACCATTTTTTACACTACCGGAACTATAAATGCGGAAATTTATCGATCTGAGTGTCTCCAGAAGAGATTGCTGCCTTTATATAAGAAGCATAGTACACCTCCACTGTTTTGGCCGGATTTAGCGTCGGCTCACTATGCCAAAACCACTCTCAATTGGCTTGCGGAAAAGGGTATAGATTTCGTTGAGAAAAATATCAATCCACCAAATTGCCCGCAGCTTCGACCCATCGAACGTTACTGGGCAATCGTGAAGAAGGTCTTCAAGAAGACTGGTAAGGCAGCCGGGAACATGCAGGAGTTCAAAAAAATTTGGGCTCAAGCGTCCAAAAAATGCGATGCAACACTTGTCCGGAACTTGATGGAGAGCATTCGATCCAAAGTTCGAAAATTCGTGAAGGAATAACTTAAATATCATCAGGTCTTCATTATGTTCAAGTTTAACCTCGTACAATGAAGGATCAATTTTTTGTATGAATAAAATATCGGTTTTCAACATAATTTGAAAGAAAGTTTGTGGATAGCTTATTTTCGATACACTCCTTAACGCCCTTCGTTTCGTACCAATCCATTACAGGCCTTGGCGTAATGGCACGAAGCGAGATCCGGCCAGAACAGCGTGGGACCAAGGTGAGAGCGGAGGAAGGGCAGCATGCGCTTCTGCAAGCATTCCTCTCAATAAATCTGCCCGTTTATGGCGCCGGTTGTAACGAACGGCTTGTTGTACCGTCCGCACTCGCAGATCGCCTGCCACAACAGGTACTTCTTCGCGAATTTGTCCATCTTTCTCTTCCGGAACTTTTCCGGAACCTCCATGCGGGACGTATCGACAAAAAACTCGAGGCCAGGGATTTGTTTGGTGTCCGCCTTGATATATGTCTCGCCGTCCATGACGAGACAGCCTGGCTTGACCAGCCACTCACGGTACAGCTTCCGCGCACGCAATTTGGCCACCGTGTTTTGCTTGTCAGTCCGGTTTGGCGTCTTCCTGACCTTAAAAACACGTAGCCCAGCCCGCTTCATGGTCTGCTGGACGAACCACTTCGACGAATTGACCTTTTTGGCCACGTCTCGGGTGGAAAGGTTCGGGTTATTCTTAAAGTACTGCCTTATCTTCCGCGCCTTATCTGGGTATTCCGTTTTCAGTTTTCGGCCACTTCCAGCGCGCCGCTCGATGGTCTTCGTCTCCTGGAACATCTTCACAACGCGGGACACGGTAGAATGGTGAATTCCAAGCCTTTTGCCGATCCATCTGTGCGACTGACCAGGATTATCGATCACCGCGCCCAAGATTTGCTGGCGTAGCTCTTCTTGTTTTTAATGCATCTTGAAAGCTTCTTGACAGATCGCAATAAATTAACACTCTAAACATAACATAAACATAACACTCTAAACTAGTATTACTCAAAATTTCGTTAATTTGCACCCACGCGATAAAAAGTTACACTCAAAACAAAGTGTCGCATTTTTTCCGAGTCCAATCTTTATTTTTGTGAAGTTTTTAATTTCTTAATGAATAAAATGCAATTTGGTTTGTTAAAATAGCTTTTTCCGTTCTTTTTTATCATCCATCCGAAAATAGTCGCTCTTTTAAATGCGGTCATTATTTGCATTAAATATATTTCTTTTGAATGGCATTGAGTATTTGGAGCTCAATCCTGTATCATTTACTTTTCAAGCAACCTATTGAATTGTATCAATACGACATCTAAAAATATACATTCAAAAATTATTTAATTACATGTATTTTACAAAATTCCTCAAAAGTACTGCTGACGTTTTGAAGCTGGTTCAGGAATATATTCCCACCAAAGGATAGAAATCAAGCGCGACGAACTTGGGAAAACAATAACGGGTTGTTGAAAAAGTAATTGCATCAATGTCGGATCAGAGAGAGCCAATTCATGAGCAAATTTCATCGCCCATTCGTTTATAAATTTTCACGAGTATTACGTTTTATCGTTCTCGTTCTCGTTTTTCACACAGATAAAACGAAACATTGAATTTTCTGCGTTATCTGTTATATGTGCATTACATAAGGGAATGCTACATTTGGCAGAACATAATTGGAAATTTCATGTAACTATTAGCCAGATAACGCCTGAATCTAGTCTGTTGTATGCAAGATTGCAAACATTGTTGTATGGCGCATGAGAGATTGCAACCAATTTTGTTACTTACACCTCCTATGGCTTGGAATTAAACGAGGGGAAATTTTACGCGCCTGTTAAAATCAATCATTTTTTTCTGTGCGTTTCTCTTTCAGTTTCAATGTTCTTATAACATGTACCAATGATAAGAGAAAACAATTTAAATAAATTTAAAAAAATCATAAATTGTAGAATGACATTTTTTTGCAATTTATTTGTGTCAGAAAAAAGAGGATTCACATACATAACCTTGATTTTGACGAAATGTGGTTGATTTCAAATCACTTGATGTTGGATTCACACAGGACATTGACCCCTAACGCTGGTAGATCACCCTTTCGTGGTGCGTTACGGGGTATCAGATCTACCACCGAACCCTAGTCTGAATTAATTCAAACTAGGGAACATATTGGTTTTTGTAATCAAAGGAACACATATTAGTCCTTATTACATTTTATGTCTTGTGAAAAGTGGCAATACTCGGATTGAGCCACCGAGGATGAGCTTGGAATAAGGGAAACGTGGTTAGTATTCATTTTTGTGAATTCTCATTTTTTTATTTGATGTTCTATAGTTTGAATTGGTTATGACTAGGGTTCTGATGCATGGTCAGTATCGGAGTCATTGTTTGTTTTGTTTGCAATGAATCCGGTTTTGACGGATAAAGGGGCGCGCCTTTGAAGAGTACTGTCACTCACAAAGGGTTTAAATAGCGGAAACTTTCAATAAAACTCGATTCATTGCCAACAAAACAAACAATGACAACTGTAACAACACCGAATACTTCATCATTTCTCAATAGTGATGAAGTAACTCGACATGCACTAAACAAAGGATACGGGATATACTACAATAGATCAAATTACTGGTCGCAGTGGTTTATGTCCCGAACAGAGGGGGGAAAAACACAGGACATACAAATTATTAATTTATTAATATTTAATCATGTTGATTTTAAACTGCATGAAAATAACAGTTTTATGTGACGAAGCACATTTGTTACATTTGATGAAATTTAATTTGAAAGGTTTTATTGGAAGTGTTAATAAAGAATATTATGATTCGTTTATTTTTCAAAAACGAGACATCGATTTACACAAAAATTGTCACGAATAATTATGAACAGATAATCTAGGCAACGATCGCTTATTCTTAAACGATTTATTTGGTTAAATGCCAAAGTGGCAACTTTGTCTTGTTTTCTCCAACGATTGGGAGTAGCTCAACGTCAGGGATAAAGTCAGCATTAAGTTGATTTCTCGGGATAATCTCTGAAGGGAGTTGCTCAACTTTTTTCTCGCCCATTCCGTTGTTCAAAACTGTTGGAATTAGATAAACGTTCATCAGTTTTCTGAAGGGATTTTCGTTGGTGATTTGATAGTATGATAAGCTGCAATCAAGTTCTAGGAGCAGGAACTTACCACGCAAAGAAATCAAGCGTTTCTTCAACGAACTTATTCCAGGGAAAAGCAGAGCGAGCAATGAAATTACTCCTCCAGCTTTATTTATTCGCACGTGAATAAAATATTTCCATCACCATTTGCTGGGGCTAGAGGGTGTAACGATCAAAATTTGTTGGAACAAGAATGCTAGTAAATTCATTTTTTTAATCATAAAATAATGTACTGTTTGAATATCAATTAGTATAACTGTTGAGGCGTTAACTATGATTATAAACTATCTACATGCTATAGCTTGTGTACAGAACTATTGCAAACACTCATGCCTGGGCAGGAACGAATAACTTGATAACTGGCCTTGAAAAGAGCTTTGCATAAGAGTTAAAATACCTGGGGATAATATCATAAAAATGTTCCCACAATGTTATGCGAATAACAAATTGAGGTAAGACAATACCAAAATAATACCTCTAAGGTGACCAGATACTTGCCCAGGTATCCGGAATATCAAGTTTAGTTATTCTAGAGACATTTTGCTTGCAATTCTTAGGTATTTTGCTTAGGCATTTTACCTCTTAATCTGAGCTCTTTAATAACAAGGCCAGTTATCAAGATCAAAATTAGGTATTCATATGCTTTTGTGTTCTGCTCGGGTGGTCACCTTAGAGGTATTATTTTGGTATTGTTTTACCTCAATTCGGTATTCGCATGACATTGTGGGAACAATTTGATGGTATTATCCTCAGGTATTTTACCTCTTAATCTGAGTTCATAAATACCAAGGCCAGTTATCAAGTTATTCGCTTCTGCTCGGGTATTTTACCGCTTATGCTGTGCTCTTAAATACCAAATCCAGTTATCAAGATTAAAATTAGGTACCATGAAGTGCCCATATTCTGCGCACCTAATGCCCTAATTTTGCGTATTTTAAAACATTCCAAACTAATGTTAAGTTAAATATTCTTTGAATTTAGTTCTACATTTAAATAGATGTTTTCCTCTTGTGTATGGGATAAAATATAAAGTTTGACAATCTTGCAATTAACTGCAAAGTTTTGGCAAAATGCGCATAATTAGGCGCCTCGCAGAACTATGATACTTCACGGTATTCATATGTTGTTTTCTCCTGCTCGGGTGTAGGGATTTTTGAACACTGATAACACAGATGAGAGGGAGAGTGAGTTAGCCCAGATTAAATTAATATTTTCATGTATTGTAAGCAGCAACCCGATCTGTGCAATAGTGTAAATAAGAAACGATGGTCAAACAGTGCTGGTCAATCTGTACAGTACGTACGTACTAGTCTTGCACTCTAGTGAAAGAGCGAAGATAGCAAGAAAGTTAGTGAGTTGATAGGCCATTCTACTAGTCCATTTGACAGCCGTTGGAACGGCGAAGAAACTAACCTTCGCTCCAACAATTACAGCCAGCTGGCTCGTACAATAACGTACACAGGAAATATCCAGCTAAGCTGCCAGTTGACCAAATATACACACAACAAAATAATTAATGTTAACAGGCGCGTAAAATTTACCCTCGTTTAATTTCAAACCAAAGGAGGCGTAAAGAGCGAAATCGTTTACAATCTTTCATGCACCATACAACAATTTTTGCAATCTTTTATGCAACACACTATATTCAGGCGTTGATTGGCTTACATTTACATGAAATATCCCATAATTTTCTACCAAATCTAGCATTCCCCTTATGTGCATTAGATAACGCAGAAATTTAAATTTCTTTCTATCTGTATATATTGCTGGGCTTGTTCTTTTTGTTCACCGTTGAACGCCAGTTTGATATGAACTGCTTCTCACTTTCGAGTGTTTTTTTTTGGTTTTCTTCATGATCCGCTTGACGTTGGCCTAATATTTATCGATTAGTGTGAGCCCTAGCGTGTTGGATATGACTTAAGGCAACATCCTGCATGATCTAAGTGGAATAACACGGACTTTTTGTAATTCCACAATGCCATATTCGGCCAAATCTGCATGGAACAATCGTATTGCTTCAGAAAGAGCAGCAGACGTTTTTGCAGACGCTTGTTCATGTTAATTTCTTGGTTATCGGTCCTAGTTGCACTGATGAAACAAAATGAATTTTCTTAGTGACGTAAATTTTAAGGTCTGTATCCACATCAAGTTGAACACCTTCAAATCACTGTAACATTTGAAATAGAGAAATATAGGATAGCTGGGAGTCTTTGATGAAAAAGACTATGATTGGTGTTTAAGTTCCATGTTTAGTGCTCAAAATGGAGACGAATGAAAAGCACACGTGTGACCGGAACTCTACAGACGTAAGGAAAATCCTGACTTTTAAAAACCAGAGCTTGCAAAATAATTGGATTTACCTAAATCCACTGTTTCACGTTACACAGAAAAAAATTATAAATTTTAACAGGCGCGTATAATTTCCCCTCATTTAATTCCAAGTCAAAGGAGGCGTAAAAACGAAACTGTTTGCAATCTTTCATACAACAGGCAAGATTCAGGCGTTATCTTGCTGAAATTTACATGAAATATCCCATTATTTTCTGACAAATCTAGCATTCCCTTATGTGCATCAGATAACGCCGAAAATTCAATGTTTCTCTTTATCTGTGAGTACTCAAATCATTTTCAGAACGTTTGATGGCCGAGGAAACCGAGCAGTGAACAAAACAACGGACGTACTGATCCTGTCATGAACCGAAAGGTAAAGAGGGTATTGACAGAAAACCCGAATCTTTCTGATCGAACGGTGGCTCGTAAAATAGGAATGTCACCTGGTTTCGTCCAAAAACCAAAACAGTTCCAAATCACAGAGACAAACAGAACTTGGCAGCAAAATCACGGGCTCGACGTTTGTATTTAAAGTAGCTTCCAGAGCTTCGGTTTCCTATTCCGAAAGGGCCAGAAACGCTACAGCTGGGCAATTCAGGATGAAGAATGCATCGAAACTTACCAAAAAAATACTTTGAATGGAAAGCAATTTGCACGTTTGCAGAAATAATAAATCTTCTCTCACTACAGGCACAATCAACATGGAGATTTATATACCAGAAAGAGTGCCTATAAAATTGATAGCTACCCTTCATTAAAATCACAAAGAAAAACCTTTGTTCTGGACTGATTTGGTATCATACCGTTATGCTAATACTGTGATGGAGTGATACGAAGCAAATCAAGTGAATGTTGAACCAAAAACCGCAAATTCGCCCAACTATCCAGAGCTACGTATCGAGAGATATTGGGCTCTGAAGAAGCGAAAGCTTTCTGGAAAGAAACAAGAAATTAAAGATATCAAAAACTTCCAAAAAACTCGGACAAAGACGGTCATCACGGTATCTGAAGCGTCTGTGCAAACCCTAATGGATGGAGTTAAGCAGAAAGCTCGTAAATGTCATGCAAATACCGAATTAATATGTTTTGACTTCGTAAATGGTTGAATCCTATCCTACCTATGAATCTGAATTGGACAACATCAATTGGAATATAATACGAAATTTGTGTTTTACTGAAGAGCCTAATGCCCGCAAGAATTGGCTTTTATTCTAGATGAAGTAGCAGCTTGTGAGAAAAATTGCAAGAAAAAAACCGACTCTTGCATGCCATATGTTAAACAATGTTTGAAATGCCGCACACTCCCGTTTCATTTTACTCAATTTTTGAGTACAATTGTACACCATCTCTTTTTCTCTCACGAAAATGTTACTCAATTTTCGTAAAAGGATCTACTCAATTTTAAGAGTAGATCCACTTTTTACGAAAACTGAGTAACAGTTCCGTGAGAGAAAAAGAGACAGTATACAATTGTACTCAAAAATTGAGTAAAATGAAACGGGAGTGCAGAACTAAGGGGGGAGGCGCTTAGAACAGCGGCCAGGCACGCCGTAGTCGAAAATCTTACACAATAATGGAACATGTGTGGCACACTTTTGACAGATGTACTTTTCGAATATATAGATCATTGCACGATGGCGTCATCAATGCATTTCTGACAGTTCAGGGAGCTTCTTTACGCGGCCTTAGAAAAAATTCGGTTCGATCAGTTGGCGTTTTTATGCTCTAATTTTTTAATCATTGAAGTAAAATAGCCGGAAATTCACAATTCACACGCATTTTTTAACATCATTTTCTGAATCGAATCGTATACAATCCAGAAAAAAGACAATGTAAAATTTTATTTCTTCGGTTTAAATTCTAACACCTTGTAAACAAGCTCCCTGAACTGTCAAACAATTGAGGTTAATACAATCCGTGCAATGATCTATAACCTAACAGCCCTGACCCCAACGTTTTAAATTTGTGGTGTTGTTTACGCAGGAAACCCAGATAAATTCCGGTTTCTAAGCGGAAAATCGATGAGCCTCCTTGATCTCGCCAATATCATGTGCAGAAAAGGTATCAATTTCACAACCGTCACACCCAACATCATCGAGTTGTTTGACAAAGATGCTGAGCAGCACTCAAGTGTATTGTACGAGTAAATTATGTTGCATGTTGCTTTCATTAAAGTGTTTTTAGGATTAATACATAACATTACCTCACAATCACTTGCTGTTACCAGAGATATTAACGGCTCAGTCTTTGATGACTTTTGTAAAAAAGCTAGAAAACATTAAAATCAAAGTTTTTTCTAGGGGCTGTGGAAAATCCCGGGCGGAGGCGTTATGCCTTATTTGTTAAATGAATGGGCAAAGTTCGAAGTTGTCGTTTTCGGTAGACGAGAGAGGAAACTGGCACATTTACAGTCTGACCAGGTATAGCAATAATCTTCATTTTCGAATGCCAGAATGTTCTTAAAGGAAACGACGATGAACATATTAGGACACATCGACATCAAGTGTAACTAGTCACGCCCCTGCTGTAGCATAGTTCGTAGGCTTCAGCAAGGCAGACAGAGGAACATATTTGGGAACTACTAATCAGATTGGAGTTGCGTCGCGTTCATAGTTTTTGGATGTGGTACGTGGACTTGTGAGAAAGTGGATAAATCAATCATAAATGTGCAACAGCATATAGGAATTCTCGTAATTACTTCCAGCAATTAGTTTCTTCAGCTCCATTTGTCACCCAAACTTGCTGTCTCAGCACAAGGGTGTTAAAACGCGATTTCCGCAACAAAAACCTTGACTGAGACCCAAATCGCCTGCAAAAATTTGGCAAAGCAAAACAAAACAATCGCCTGGTTGCCAGGCGTAGCCAAACCATACCGATTGAATTGTCAAGTTACAATGGCACACATCCCAAGTAACATTTTTAGTTTTATTCCAGCCGTATAGCACTCCTCCCGGCTTTGTTGAAAAAACTACATGCAAACCTGTTTTGTCTACCAACACCTCCTCTATGCTTCTTTAAGGCCGAAATTTGTGCAAAATGGCCCACTCTATAGGCGGTTGGGAAAACAAGTTAATAAAACCTTTATAAGACCATACAAATTTTGAAAATGTTGTAGTGAAAGATGTTATGACCACTTGAGAATCTTCATATAACCCATTGGTTGCCATGAACACCAGGATGTGGCCAAATGGCCACAGTTGTCAAACTTCACTGTGAAATCGAGGTTGTTTTTTGTTGTTCTGCTTTGTTCGATTCTCTGCTCTTCTGATTCATTTAGCAGTAAAAAAAAAGATCTAGTGTTGCGGGAAATTTTGTTTGATAGCAAAATATCAAAAACAAATTGTGTTTTATACAGCGTAGTATCAGCGGGTGGATAGTCACGAAGAAAACGAATTTTTTTTTTGGCCCAGGAAGTACTAGCACGCCGGTCCCAAGCTCGGTCCCAAGCTTAATGATTCGCCCCTAAGACCGGAACTCACACCAACACAGTCTCAAATATTCTGTCAAATAACATAGTGAATCAAAACAAAAACAGAGATACTTGTACCAAAAGGTACTGACAAGCACAAGAGTCATGGCAAGGTCTGCACTGCAAGGTGTACTTCGAAACTAGGGGTTCTACAACAGTGAACCGATTTCAAATCGCTAGTTGCACATTGATTGTTGGTAGTATGCTCCAAATTATATGCGCATTTATTTTTATTGTGAATATTGGCACGATACAAGCCGAAAATTAATGCGCCTCGGAAATTATGCGAATTTACAACAACATAAATCAAATTAAAACAAATATATATTCGATAAATTAATCACAAATTTCCTGAAAAGTGCTTGGAAATGGATGAGATTATCTAAAACAATGCCGAAATCAGTATCCAATCTACAGTCGCTTCGCATACCATTGAAAATTAAATGCATTTATTTTTTCACATTTAAATTATATCCTATATTTCAATATGGCGATTGGGAAAAAAAATCACAATTCTGTCATAAAGCCAAGTTATCTTCACAATGACTATCATAAAACTATTTGGTCTTATGGTGACTTCCTTCAATGCCAATTCGCTGTTTATTGGAGGCAAAATGGTTTTAAAATGCTGTTGTTTCTAGCAGCACGGTCTGAGAGTGTGTCTCCACATCCTCGAACTGGTGCTAACGGTCGAACTTTAGACCTAGTTTTTTTTTGCTCTTCTGGCAACCTCGTTTGATCAGCTGCTTTCGCGAGAACGTACCTGACCTACCGAATAATCATCGTCATCATCGTCAGTCATTAGAAGTTCTTCAGTCTGCACAGAAGTAAATAAAACTGTGTTGTCGTTAAACGTTCTTGTGCTGGTTGATTATCTGCTGCTGCCCATCGCTGAAACCTTGGTGCGACAAGAAAGTTCACAACGTAGGGTAATTGAGCCAACAAATGCTTTTTCAACTGATCATAATAAGATAATATCAAGGAATCCTAAAACGGTATTTCAAGCTGTAAACAAGCTGTGTAGTTTCTCATAAACCAAACCATCCCCCCCCAACAAAAACACCCCCCAAAAACAAATTTCCCCCCCCCCCCCCCCCCAAAAAAACATTTCCCCCCCCCCCCCCCCCCCCCCCCCCACCCCCTCCCCCCCCCCCCCCCCCCCCCCCCACCCCCCCCCCACAAAAAACACCCACCCCATTTAAACTTTTAAAGGGAAAAATCCTGAAAACGTGAACTAAGGAGTGTATCGAAAAGTAGTTATAAACTTCCAAATAATAAAATAGGCATGAAAACATGGTTAAAATTAACATACTATTTCAGTTTATTATAGCTTAACATGTTTACAAAAGATCCAAACGGAAAAACTAGTCATCATGTTCATTTCTGTAGAATGCCCGTACCTTTGATTTGACACCTGCCATCAAATTCTGCACAGTGACCTTTGTGCACTTCCTGGATGCCGCTGCCCAATTTTTCTTAAAATCGGTCATGTTTTGGGACACTGTACCATCCTTCTTAAATATACGCTTGACTATTGCCCAATAGCGTTCGATCGGTCGCAACTGGGGACAGTTTGGTGGGTTGATGTCTTTTTCTACGAACTTGATGTTATTCTCCGTCAGCCACTGTAGAGTGGATTTGGCGTAATGTGCCGATGCCAAATCTGGCCAGAAGAGAGGAGGGGACTGGTGCTTTCTATACAATGGTAGCAACCTGTTCTTCAAACATTCCTTTTGATAAATCTCAGCATTTATAGTTCCTTTTGTATAGAAAATTGAAGAACGCAAGCCACATGTGCAAATAGCTTGCCAAATGAGCACCTTCTGACCGAATTTCTCCATCGCAACAGTCGTATCTGCGGTTGGCACACGTTCCCCAACAGATTTAGTATAAAACTGCGGCCCCGGTAGCGTTCTTGAATCTTCTTTAACGTATGTTTCGTCATCCATCAGAAATGCACTGGTCGACATTGTCCAAAATGCAGCTGTACAGCTTTCGAGCCCTGGTTTTGGCACGAGACTTTTGTTCCGGAGTTTGTTTGGGCACTTTCTGCTTTTTGTACGTCTTCAAGTCATTCCTGCGCTTGATTCGTTGAATCATTCCGATGCTGGTCCTGAACTTCTTGGCTAGATCGCGAGTAGAGGCAGATTTGTTCCGTTGAATATAATCCACAACTTTTTGGTCCAAATCGGGGTTGCTGGAGCCGGGTTTCCAGCCACTTCTTGGTAAATCCTTGAGGGAGCACTCCTTACCAAACTTTTCGATGATGCGTTTTACACTTGCCGGGTGAACATTTACTCTTTTCGCAATCTGGTTGTAAGTAACACCCTTTTCGGTGCACCAAGTGTGCAGAATTTTCTTTTTAGTCTCAAATTCAATTCGCGACATTTTGAATACAACTTTATCAACGGAAATGAATGAACCGAATAATCATTTTTGACATGTAAACAAAGCAAATGGCGCTTACACGCTAAAAATATATACAGTAGTTTATGCGTAATAACGCATCGAATGTTTATAACTACTTTTCGATACACTCCTTATGTTGTTTTCTTTTTCCCCCCTTCTTTTCTTTTTCCGTTTGTGTGATGTGACTCCCCCCCCCTTCCCCCCCCCCCCCCCCCACCCCCTTTTACACAGCTTTCCTCCCCCTCACATTATATTACAAGCCTCCCACCATATATAAAAAAAATATATTTTTTTTTCCTCTTTTTTTTTTTCTTGCTTTTCACTCCCCCCTTTTTTCACCCACCTTGTTTTTTTTCCCCCCCCCACACCCCCCCCCCCCCCACACCCACCAAAGTGTTCCCCCCAACCACTCCCACTCTTTTTTTTTTCCCTCCCCTTCCCCTTTCTTTCCCCCCCCTTCCCTCCCCCCCACCCACCCTCCCCCACCTTTTATTTTTTTCTTTCATTTTACTTTTCCCTCTGCCCGTTTTTTTTTCCCCCCCCGCAAATTTTACACGGCCTTTTTTTCATAACTGAAGAGCAAATGTGAAAATAAAAGTGAAGTATCAGTCAGCCCGCATACTCTAACAAAGGGAGAGGTGTTTAGAGTTTTTTTTATTACATAATTTAAATAAGTTTAGGTCGACCAAATTTTGATCGTTACACCCTTTATTTGCACAGCAGAAGCAGGTAAATCACTGTGCTTATTACGCTAACTGAACCAAGTCCTGCGCTCCCACTGCCAGGGTGATGAGATAAGTGAAGGTCCAAAACGTGAGTCGCTGAAACATAGCTCAGTACATTACAAGTCCAAAGTCACCGTCTTTAACCATCATCATCGTCGTCGTCGTCGTCGTCGTCGTCGCAAAGCTCAAGAACAGCGAGAGATTTGGTGGTGAAAGCCTACTCGCAGCAATCGCACCGTGAGCTGGCGAAGAAATGCTTACATTTTTAATGTCACATATCCAGCACCGTCTTCGCGTCCAGACCCAGACCAGACCGTCCAGGCGCGGCGAGGCGGGGCGAGGCAGGGCAAGTCGTCATCGGCTGTCTTATGTAAGCGCCTGCTGCCATGCCATACTACCATCGTGTGCAGCTGGGATGAAAGCAAAGCAAGACAGCCTTGGTGCCGGGAAGGATGGGAAAATGAACCGGAATATGGAATGGAATGGAAGCTCGATGGTGTCTGAGAGCCTGGCGCACCAGACCTTCACCGCCAGTGTCAATCGGATGGAGGTAGACGAGGAAGAAAGGAAATTCAAACGAATTGGAAAAGTCGGTATTTCGAACGGCCGCGAGGGCGAAGGAGGACGACGGCTGACTGAAAGTTATGGAAATGGTGAAGCATCATCAAGAGGTTGTTTTTTCTTCAATCGTGAAGAGGGAATATTGCACAACAACATTAATATATGGAATGGCCAATGATGAGCAGGGTTTTTTAAGCTGAAAGTTTTCTCAAGCACAACAGAGAGGGGAATAAGGGTGGGAGCGAACGATATCGAACGCTTCTTATGTAGGAGTTGTTTTTGATATTCATTTAAGCAACATTTCGGCTTCAACAATGCCACGAAACAGCCACATTCGTTCCCCACTTTCAGAATGTGGGACAACTCGTTCCTACAGTTATTTTCGTATCTGGAGCCTGATAGGGGGAGTCCGCAAATCTCAGTTTATTCTCCTTCTTTGATTATGCAAGAGCCACTGATAAAATTCCAAAACGCTGTAGTCTCCACCGCACACCAATAGACGCAACCACGGTGAAAACAAGGAGCTGTCGACTTTCACAAACCTCACCAGCATCCAACCGTTCTGTGGCTTGTTGTGAGAAATGTTTTCGAAAAGTTGTTTTTCATCACCGCGGTGAGTTCACCGAAATTCCAAAAGAAGCGGGAGATAAATAAAACTGCAACCAACTTCCAGTTTACCTGTTGCATCATCACCGCACCAGGTTTTCGTTTGAAAAAAAAAAAAAACCACCACAGTCAGGAAACCAGGCACAGCCGCCGATCCAACCGAGTGAAGAAGAAGGCTTCAATAGGGAGAAAAATGCATGCTTGTTGCTGATGCTGCTGCAGTTCCGCCCGGCAACAAAACACTGCACTCGTCTCCGGCTTGCGCATATTTTGCCTCAGCGTGGATTCGTGGAAAGTGAAAGTTCTCAATAAGGCCAATGCTAAACTGCAATGTGCAATGCCGAAAGGCCATCAGTAGGTACAGCACACCGCGATCACAGGCCGTGCCACTTGCACCAGGGAAAGGTACTGACGAGGCGTGTCTGGTGGGTGCATCTCCGGGGGATTTTCTTTATGAAAGGACACTGAGAAAGGTTCGAATGTTGGATGAATGTGTATTCGCGCACATATTTCCTTCCGTGTTTCCTGATGGATTACATAAAAAAAAGCATAACTGATTGGGCAGCCCGCTGCAAAATTAATGCCGCGAGCTATCTGTGCACCGCGTTTAAGAGACCGCCGCCGTCGTTGGTGCGCGTGGAAGAGCCAAGCAGAACTGCATGCATTGATTATGTGTGCGGGAGTCGACATGCAACGAGCGACAATAACAGCAGAAGCGCATAACCGTCGTCGGTCAGAAATGTTGAATGTTGAAAAGGTCGCTTTCTTCCGGAGTGATTGTAGGAAGATGGTGGAGGAGGAATCAGCCTCTTTCGGCACATGTTCATTTTAATAGATACGAAATCAAGATGATCATGGTGCATGACTTTAATGGAAGATGTGTTTCTGTGATCATAGTGGTTGATAATGAAATGTGTATTTCCAGGGTTTTAAGTTATTTTCAATGATTCTACAAGAAGTATCTTTCTTGTATTTATTTATTTATTTACCTCGTCAATCATTTTAGACTACATATACATATACATTTATTCATTTACTTTTACATTTATTCAAAAAACATAGTAATCTACGATATTGCAGTCCATATTTTTCTTAATGTCGTTTTAGGCATAGTAACATCAATTGTTTCACATTATTCATTATAAATGTTCATCATTCTTTTGCTAGGTCTATTCTGAGCATATATTGTTCTCTGAGGCCTTACATGAGATAAATTCCTAATTCTTAAAATGCGTGATGGTGCATAAAAGTTCAAACCCTCCAAAAGGTGTGCCGAATTTATACGCTGCGAGACATTATTAACATTATTAACAAAAGAGATCATGGCAATTCCTCGTCTTTTTTTTCAGTGATTCGATATCAATTAACATGCAACGAGACTCATAAGAAGGAAGAAGAAGTGAATTCCAGCCTTATTTTCTAAGAGAAAATAACAAACATTGTTTTTGTACAGATTCTATACGACAAATGCATGTTGCTTGGTATAGAGCCCAAACACAGAAAAATATCCGAGAATAGATCTTACGTACACTATATAAAGTGTTTTGAAGGTATATGGATGCTTAAAATGATAACTGAACCTTTTTACGAATCCGAACATATTATTTGCTATGAGAATTGCTGTATTAAAATGATCTACAAAGGTCAATATAGAATCAAGCTTCACCCCTAAGTCTCTAATTTTGTTGCATCTTTCAATCAACTGATTTCCTAGAGTAAGCGTGAAATCATGATGAGTAAGGTTTCTCGAATATGATATGATGTTACACTTCTTGATATTAATATCAAGCAGACTTTCAACGCACGAGTCGTAGAAGACATCAATTTTACTCTGAAAATATTGCAGATCTGTCCTAGAAAATAACGTTAAGATGATTTAACACCAGATTGACACCATCAACAAAAAGTATTAGCAAAAGAGGACCTAAATGAGATCCCTGTGGAACTCCTTAGTTGACATTAACTGCTCTAGAGATCTTTCCTTTGAAACGTACCACCTGTGTTCTATCTGTCAAATAAGATTCGATCTATTTTAATAGTGTCCTGGTTAAACTCACACGCATAAGTTTGTTAAGTAGCAATGGAATGTCAACTCTTTCAAACACTTTGTTGAGGTCAGTATATAAAGCTTCAAAAAATTTCCTCTATCGATTGAACCCAAAGAAAATTCTAAGAATTCCAATAGATCAGAAGATGTAGATCTGCCTTTGAAAAAACCATGTTGAATATTTGAAATCCGATTTTATAACTGCTTAAATAATTTTTGATTCACAATCGCTTCAAACATTTCAGGAATACTTTAAATGATTGCGCTTCCTCTATAATTTTTAGTGTCCGATTGTTTGCCAGATTTAAATACTGGTATTAAAAATGATTTTTTCCAGAATAGTGGAAAGTCTCCTGATTTAAGTGATAGATTAACGAGCCAAAACAGGGGTCATACAAAAGAAGTTGCTAGTTAATTCAATAGAACTCGAGGTATGCCACCAGGACCAGGTACTTTTCCAGCATCAATACCATTTAGAGCCATTAAAATTTCTTGAACAGTGATATTGTAAACTGATACATTATTTTCATATTCAGGTAGATAAGGCAAATAGTTTGGAAAAAAAACTGGAAACTGATTACAAACTCTTCAAACTGCAGGCACGATGGAATGTTACACGTTTTCATTGTTTCATTTTTGAAGTTAACGAGCGCTTTTGGATCGGATTTTATATTATTTTCTACTCTTGTATTGTAAGGAGTGTATCGAAAATAAGCTATCCACAAACTTTCTTTCAAATTTTGTTGAAAACCGATATTTTATTCATACAAAAAATTGATCCTTTATTGTACGAGGTTAAACTTGAACCTAATGAAGACCGGATGAAATTTAAGTTATTCCTTCACGAATTTTCGAACTTTGGATCGAATGCGTTCCGGACAAGTGTTGCATCGCATTTCTTGGACGCTTGAGCCCAAATTTTTTTGAACTCCTGCATGTTCACAGCTGCCTTAACAGTCTTCTTGAAGACCCTTTTCACGATTGCCCAGTAACGTTCGATGGGTCGAAGCTGAGGGCAATTGGGTGGATTGATATTTTTCTCAACGAAATCTATACCCTTTTCCGCAAGCCAATTGAGAGTGGTTTTGGCATAGTGAGCCGACGCTAAATCCGGCCAAAACAGTGGAGGTGTACTATGCTTCTTATATAAAGGCAACAATCTCTTCTGGAGACACTCAGGTCGATAGATTTCCGCATTTATAGTTCCGGTAGTGTTGGTTGACTTCAAACCACAGGAACATATTGCTTGCCATACCAGTACCTTGTGACCAAATTTCTCCACTTGAATCGACCTGTCCGCATCGCTCACATCCTCTCCAACGACAGCAGTAAAGTATTGTGGACCTGGAAGGGTTTTTGAGTCCTCCTTCACATAGGTCATCGTCCATCAAAACGCATGCATCCGGACGCTGCAAAAGACGCGAATGCAATTTCCGGGCCCTTGTTGCTGCTCGCTTCTTCTGTTCTGCACTTTGTTTCGAGATTTTCTGCTTCTTGTAGGTCTTCAGGTAGTTTCGCCTCTTGATACGCTGGATCATTCCGACACTCGTTCCTGCTTTTTTGGCCAAATCACGTATTGACATTGATTTGTTCTTCATGATCAGGGATACCACTTTCTGCTCCAGTTTCGGGTTGGAAGAACCGGGTTTTCTGCCTCTTCCTGGTAGCTCATCCAAAGAATAGTGTTCCCCAAACTTATTAATGATGGTTTTAACACTCGCATGATGAATTCCAAACCGCTTCGCCAATTTTCGCATAGTAATACCCTTCTCACTTAGCCATGTGTCCAGAACCTTAATTTTCACTTCCTTTTCAATACGCGACTTTTGAAAACGCAGAATTTGAACCGCACAAACAAGTAAACAAAAGAAAGCTGACAGTCAAACGCACAGCATGCAGTGTTCAGAGCATAAAAAACCATCACAAATACATGCGTACAACACAAATGTATGTGGATAGCTTATATTCGATACACTCCTTACCTTCCATATGCTGATGATATTTCAGCATAAAGTGCTTTATTAATATCAATGTTGTCGATATCAAAGCGGAAAACAGTGGAATCTCCAAGATAATTACTGGAATTTGTCTTTGCCGAGCACTTTGTCGTTTTGCTGCTCAACTTTGTATTCAATCGTATTTATTGCGTAAGCATTTTACTTATAGTTTATCAAATTCGTTTATTTACTAAGCTAATTAATTCGTATTATTCTTTATAACTATTTAACTTTTTAATAAACTCTTACTCTCAACTCAATTTCTTAATTTTACAAATTTGTGACTTGGTTCACTCTTCTTCAGTACAATTGTTCTTCTGTAAACGTAGGGAGGTACAATAGGAGATCGGTTCTCATGCGGGTTAACCTTTTATATTCATTCAGTTTCATGGGCGGGCAGAAATTGAAATCCACTAACACATCATCATAATTTGAGTATCTTGGGCTCCGTTGTGATGACATTTGTTTCCTGTTTTTGAGACTTTTTATTTCACGTGTAAAGTCTGGAACGCGCAAAGATTGGTCAATTTCAATTTGATGTATTTCTGTTAAAAATGCATTTAAAAAAACCTGAAATGATGCATTTGGAAGTTGAGTGTATTTACAATGGTTGCTATGATGAGTTTTCACCGTGTGCTCTCCAGTTTTCAAAATGACGTCCAAGCAAGAGGAGCAGCGTATCAAAATCTTGCACGCGCAGCAAGAGATTCCGACGTTCTCGCACGCCAAGTTGGTAAAATTGCTGAATGTTACCAAATCGACCGTGACAAACGTTTTAAAAGTACTCTAATTGTTATGTTTGTATTCTCCGAGCGTGGAGTAACGATTATCATGTAGAAGGAGATGTTTCGCTCATCGCCATGAGGCACCAAGAGTAGACAGTCATGTTTGCTAGAATGAAAGATATGAAGAGAAAGTGTTGAAAGTTCCGTTAGTGTACGGTAGGTTGGAAATAGTATAGAGCGTGATGAAATCCAGATGAAATCAGCCGGAAAAAGTCAAAATCTTGCACGACCCTCTCCGATTTGGATGAAACTTTGCACATGTCTTCGGAATTGGTGATGATGGATTTTCCGCGGGTTAAGGGAATTTTTTGACTCAAGACATTTTTTTCAAAAGGGCGTATGTGTTTTGTCATGCGTATTTTTCAATAAAATCATAACTCGAAAACCGTTGGTTGTAATAAAATTGTGTCTGAGAAAAAGTTGTAGTAAATTAATTTGACTTTATGAAAAAATATGAACACTGTAGAAATTTTTTTTTTCTTCAAAAAAATCAAAAATTAAAATTAAAAATCAATTAGCAAATCTGTCCAACGTACGTTTTTTATAAAAAAAATTCCAAAAAGACTTTGATTCATAAAAAGAAGAATAAAAGTTAATTCACGATGGAGCAACTTAAGATAAAAAAGTTCCTAAAAGTAAGAAAAATTCAAGTTTTTTTCAATTTGTTGTTATTGCATCACTAACCATACTTTAATAATATAATACGATTTGTCTAATGATTTTAAACAAAAATGCTCTTGGTAAGCAACATTATATACCCGTTTTCGAGATAATTTGAAAGTAATGTCGAAAAAATGATAATATCCCTTTTTCAAAAGTTAGTCGTGATTGTCCATCTTCAAAGCTATTTTTTTCAAATTGTACATAAAATTTTCAACAACTATTCGTTTGACACCAAGAGGATTGAACATCTTCTTAATTAACGAAATTAACGAATCTTAATTACCAATTAAAAATTTTGAGTTTATTTTTGTTCATACATGATTTATTTATTATTTCTACTATTTTAAAAAAAAATGTATTTACATTTTTACAAACACTATTTCCTAAAATTCCTATAAATATTATGAAAACTCAGTATTTCGTCAGTTGAAAATATTTTCGCAGCGATTTTGTTATCTGCAACTGGAATGAAGGAGTGATATTTCTGTGTACCAGGAATCATTTTTGTTTGCTGATAACTACCACCCCATTCTGCAGCTCCCTCTTCATATTCTTCTTGTGAAACATAGCGAAATGATTTTTTTGTGAAATTTTCTTGATTTCTCTTAATAGCCCAATCATACAAAGTTTTCGCACTTGTTATTGGATGTTCATGTTGTTTGGCCAAGCTTGCTCTTGTTGCCATTCGTTTTAATGTGCCGCCAATTGCATCACATGGTCCCTTACCATGTGAAGTTGCGAAAAAATGCCTCTCAGAATTAATGTTGGTATTTCTCTTTAAACTTGCAGAGGCTTGCAAATTTTTTCCTATTTTTGTATTGGGAAGCAGCCCCATCAGGCATAAAAATGGCCTTTTTTATATTCATTAGTTGATTTAAATACGTTAGTAATTTAGAAATAAATACTTGTACCGCAATTGTATCATGTCTTAGAACTTCTGATATTACAACAAAACTTAGATTTTTAAGCATTCCTGACTCCATATAATAAATCACAAACGGATGAATTGTAGCCTGATCATTGTTCCAATTATGACTTTGAACAGCATCCTGAAGTAGAAATGAATAATTCTCTGCAAAATCGCAAATAATAACTACTTCTCCTTCTTTTAATGAAGACTGTATCTTTTAAAAATTTAGATTGCTTTGTTTTTATAGAAACATGAGTTAATAGTTTTTCTAATTTCTCGCTAAAATATTCAACAAATTCATCGACAGGTTTTAATAGCGTTTCTAAATTACATCTATCAGTTGTAATCCATTGTTCGAACGATATCTCAGACAAGTTATGTTTCTCAAGTTCTTTTAAAAATCTTATCTCAAATTCTGACAGCGTGGGACAATTTTCGCATTCACGGAGGTAACAATATTTTGATCTTGATGATGAATTACACAATAACTTCTCAAAATGTTGATTACAGTCAGTGTTGAATGAATATTTTTTAAACTGTGAAGCATTAAATCAATATATTCGTGAATTGCGCAAACACAAACGTTGTAAGAACCTGAAGCATTTAGCAATTTACAATGTTTTGGTCGTAATGCTGCAAAAGTACTAAATCCAATTTTATGTTCACTGACTTCTTTAAATCGAGTGAAAGTTTCTCTAAGTGATGAAAGTAATAACCGTTTTTGAATTTGTTGACGCTTACCATTAGTGTTTACAGAGACATAATCTCTTTGTCCCGGCATGGCTCTGCTGATGTCGTCCTCGTCAAAAAATTGTATCACTTGATTCTTTATATCCGGATTCAAACGATTCCCCGATATTTCGTTGGAGGTAGCCAATACTTCATTTTCGGCTGCCAATTCTTTTGCTTGCAATGCAAGGTATTTGTTTGTTTCAAATTTGCTCGTTATCTGCTGAATCGTCCACGAATTAGGCAAAACTGTTAATATACGTATTTTATCTATTCTCGAACAATCTGGTTCTATGAATTTTTCTTTCAATTTGGAAATAATTTCATCATATTCCCCAACCTTTGTTTTCAATGTAGCTGACTCTTCGACTTCTTCTTGTGGTGGTAAGCTGAATAGATATTTTCTAATACCTGCTACAATTTCGGCAAATTATTGCCGACGGTATTTATCGTTTTGAAATTCTCTAATGGATATCGGAGACACATTTATTCCTGCAATTCCATTATTGAATAACTCAATGTTGTGTATCCTGGAATAATCCGGTAGGTCACTGTCCTGAGAAGATGCCGAGGTAATTGAAGCCTCCAAATCGTTCCGTGATGTGGTTGGTGCTTCGTCATGTCCACCGTTTTCTGGTTGCTCCACTCTTTCGACAGGATTACGACGATACGAATATAACCGACATGAATCACAAATTCTTAATGACGTGTCCAAATGGACCGTACACTGCATGGATAAAAGTTTTTCAATTAACTTGTCAGTTAAATTTCTAAGTTTAGGCGAACACCGTCTCCCGATTTCACGAAAAGGTTTACAACAATGCTTTGTTTCGAGTTCCATTTCAAATCGTTTTACACTTTACGCTACTTATGAAAGACACTGTTAAACTGATGTCATGACTTTGTAATGTAATCCTTTTTATACGTACTAGGTACGCACTTTAGGTACTTTTTTGAAATATTGGTATGTGCAGGGGTATGCATGTAAATTATATTTTCTGTCAACACCAAAGGGAATGCATGAATAGGTATAAATGGGCGTAACAATTGTATTCTTACTGGTATAAACAGTTTAACTAATTAAATACATTATGTTTCTACCTGAACAAAATACGCTTGTACACTAACATGAATACTAATTATTTTTGTTTCGGGTTAGGTTTTCATAATATACTGTAAGTAAAAGCAGCAAATTTTGTCGTGTTACCTACAGTAAATATCAGGAATCAGTTTGTCTAGTATTCTCGGTAATAAAAGGTATATTGTAGAAAATTTTATGTACAATTTGAAAAGAATACTTTTGCAGATGGACAATCACGACTAACATTTGAAAAAGGGATATTTTCATGGAAAAAGCCATTTTTTCGACATTAATTTCAAATTATCTCGAAAACGGATACATTTAGAATGTTGCTCACCAAGAGCATTTTTGTTTAAAATCACTAGAAAAATCGTATTATATTATTAAAATATGGTTATTTATGCAAAAACAACAAATTAGAAAAAAATTGAATTTTTCTTACTTCTAAGAACTTTTTTATCTTAAGTTGCTCCATCGTAGAACAACTTTTATTCTTCTTCTTATGACTCAAAGCCTTTTTGAAAAAAAAAATTATAAAAATCGTACGTTGGACAGATTTGCTAATTGATTTTTAAGTTTAATTTTTGATTTTTTTTGAAGAAAAAAATTTTTTTTTACAGTGTACATATTTTTTTCATAAAGTCAAATTAATTAACTACAACTTCTTCTCAGACGCAATTTTATTACAACCAACGGTTTTCGAGTTATGATTTTTTGAAAAATACGCATGACAAAACACATACGCCCTTTTGAAAAATTTGTCTTGAGTCAAAAAATTCCCTTAACCCGCGGAAAATCCATCGTCACCAATTCCGAAGACATGTGCAAAGTTTCATCCAAATCGGAGAGGGTCGAGTTCAGTCATTTGCTCATTTGGCAGAGAAATGCTCACTATTTGTAGAGTATGCTTGCCAGCACTGTTGTGTTTCGATCTGTACTAAAGAGTCCCTCGAAAGTTTTTATAATGGCGCTGTAATGAATGAAAGAGAGCGAGCCCGGAGAGAATCTCTCAATTGTAGATTCGCCCTAATGAAAAAAAACCCTAGAGCACCCGATATTCATGGCATGCTATACGTGACTTCTATTCAAGAAGTGTGCTTGTGACCGTTTCTCTAACCTGCCTACTTTTTTGATACTAAAGGAGATTACCGAAACACATTTTAATGACAAGGGAAAAGAATATTTATGCCATTGTTATTTTCCTTAAGTGATCGATGCTCTTAAGAATAAACAAACGAGTGTCACTGGCTACTTCCATCAACGTTTTGAAGAGAACACATATCATAAATGTTCAAAAACGTTGGTGGGGAAAAAGTTATCCAATGTTTAAAGAGATGTTTCATAAAGCAAGGTATTATTAAATTCTTAAACCAACGCCGGTGAAAAAAAAAACATTCATGAAAACAACCAAAACCACTCGGGTTTGTACCGAGTGGTGCGATACACTTTTGTCAAGATTCAGAAAAAAAAAAAGAAAACAGCTCACATTTCCCGACAAAGAATGTCTTCGCATCGGATGAAATTGAGAGGCATCTTCATTTAGGTCCAACTGTTTGGTGGGGCCTTTGATGTCCTAACCTCATATACTTTTTACGCCACATTCCAAAGGTCACCGAAGAACTTTTCCGCTCGTTTTCACTGTCCGTTTTTCTTTTTTTCTTTTTGTATTTCCTTGGTCTCATGTAGCTTTCATCATTTGATGTTGCTCTCTATAAACCACTTCGGTTTTTTTTATCATCATTAAAATTAATGTTCCTTCACGCAGCTAATAATCGTAAAAAGGAGAAAATCTCCTGTCGGCGGCCACCAACAATGGGCCGTAGCGTGGCACGTGCTCCTTTTTTTCCAAAGATGGAACGGAATCGGTGACTTGGTTGAACAAAGGGGGGCAGGAGTTGCAAACAGCAATAACAATGATGTTCGAGAAGACTGTTAAATCATTTTATTTCAATGCTTTGGTCTTCACACAAAAGTTTTTTTCTCTCCCCTATTCGTTTCGTTTCACGTGGTTTCACCAGTGATGTCGGGGTTGGGAAAATCGAAAAGTACCTGTAGGTTTTTCTTTTTTTCTGGAAGGGAATCCTCCGAGGAAGTTTTCTCGCCCCATCAACTTTGGTTGTACGCGAAATACAGAAGAGGAAAGGTAAAAATTGAGGGTACTAAATGGATCGTTTCTATTGCTGTTTGTTCTGGGTTCTTTTTTATCATATTGCGTGGTGTAGTACTAATGATGTAATTTGGTAAATAATTTGTTTGTTACACTTTTGTGGAGCTTTTGTTTGACTTTGTAAAGAGAGGAATTGCTTTTTTCTAGAAAAGGTGGTTTAATATTACATCTGTGATAGATTTGAGGGATTGGAGCAATGTTTGTGTTTATACCAGATTTTTAGATTTTTGAAAGATTGCTTTCGCAAATAAAAGTTTCTCATCAATAAATCCCTAACACTATAAGGTTAATAGTTAGAAATCACTATTTATTTAATGGAGATTTTATTTCATTTATATTACTCTTCAAAGGGTGGAGACGGGGTCACACTGTGGTTCTAAAGCAACACACAACTTTTATAACAAGTAGAAGTAACTTGCTTGTGACTGAAATGAGTCACACAAAAACTACCTAAACCGATTAGCAACAACTGTGCTACTAGGGTTATTACTTGGGAGAGGGGAACCTCTGGTCATACACTCAAAGCACGAAAGAAAAACGGTACTATTTTTTTTAATTGATTATCGTAGCTATCGTTAGCTTGTTGCGAGTCGTGATCGTCTTTCTCAGTCTTCAACCAAGTCCAAGTCTTGTGAAAACTCCGGAAGACGTCGTCTGTCCTTGAACAACAATACACCATCTTCTTCTATATTTCCCTCGGATGACACTTTGGACTTGAGCTAAATAGGGAAAGAACCACAAAATTCAACAGCGAAGATCTATACAGTTTTTCGAATGAAAATCGTGATTCCACGATACACATTACTTACCTAACTGCAGTCATCCACGAGTCATAGTTAAGAGTACGCAATGCTTCAATGTGATTTTCTTCATTTTTGCTCATACATAAATTTCCGAATCACTCGCAAAAAACTTAACCAGAGACCGACATTTTCGCCTACTTGAGAAGAGAAACGTCCTTTTTCACCCACTTGGAGAAATAGATGAGATTGTGAGAAGCGACAGTTTTCGCAAGAAAAGCAACGGCGATTTATAATTTTCGGAGAGCATGAGTAGCTGATAAAGCGTTTCTTTTTCAGTGAATTCTAGATGCCGATAATTATTTTTCACTTGCTTTTTGACACCTGAAAATGCACCAGTCTTCATTTATCGTTTATGGTCCATGCACCAATTTTTCATTTATGGTCCATGGTGGTACCAGTGTGCACCGGCTTCGCCTTATTCTCGATTTTTGCTCCTCGTATACGATCTAGGTAGCATGTTTTCAGTGAAAAATGTGACATGACAAAATATTTTCGTTGAATTTTGGAGAGAGATATTTTCGCATATGCAAGAGAGAGGATAATGAATTATCGGCGAAAAAGGAGAGATGAAAATGTGAACGGTTCGCTACTCATCGACAACTTGCTTGAGAGAGAGCATGGTTTTCACCCAGCTGAGTGAGAATTTCGATCTCTGAACTTAACGAAGAACTTTCTAGTCACATACTAACGTGTACGGAAAACTTGCACTCCAGGGAAACGTATTTTTACTCAGCACAAATTCACAGCCTACTCTCCTCCTGATTCAAGTCGATTTTGTTTTTGTAATTACTAAACTATTAGAGGAAAGGCTTTTTATTTTTTTCACGGATCCAAAGACACACACTACCAAAATGTCATGTAAATTTCTGTCCCCTGAGACCGACACAAGCAAGCGTCTTTTAGCACATAAGAATGAGTTGAGAGAGATGGAAAAATAAATTCAATCAAACACATCTTTCGCCGAATGGCGTATGTGTCAGTCTTAGGAGACATAATTTTACACGAAATCTTTCTTTACGTTTCCCGGATTTTTACAAACATGAATTACGTCTCGTGTAAAATTAATAATTTCTAAGTGTGCATCCTTCGAAAGAAGAACTAAAAGGCTCCAACTTTGCCCAAGGAACTGATTATGTATAGTCATAAAAAAATATGGCCTATTTTCGAAATCCTATTGCTATTTTAATTATACCAACATATTCGAACAATGAAACATGGAAGATCTAAATCGAATGAGTGTATTCACTCCAAAAGCAAATGAAAATTGAAGAATAGTAAAAAAATGAGGTTAACTCATGACAGAGCGATAGTGTTGTCGTTTTGAATGTCAAAAGTGGCGCTGTTCCATCTTACAAGCCTTGCCTCTAATGGTCACAATAACAAAATTTAATTATTTATAGATTGGGACGAGTAAACATTATAATCTGTCACCAACGACGCTATGTTCTCCCACGATCCGATCATATCCGGAAAAACTAGAATCAATGGCTCCAGAGACGTGTAAATAAACATCTGCACATTACTTTCGTTTGGCAGCGCAAGGATCATCGGTTTCAGATGCCAGAGTCCCTTGTGCGTATGCCGGAAATTTTCGAAATTAAATCAAATCCCTATTTTTACCTATATCGTATCGCTTTGGAAAAAAATATACATACGTCTTCAAAACGGTTAGTTTCTGACAGCAGTGCACCTAAAATGTCAATATCTGCGAAGAAAACAAAGTTATGAAAGAAAAAAGGTTATAGACTCAAATGTCAAATTAGACGTGACATTCGACCAGAGAGATTCGACCATTTAACAGCTGTCACGTGACATATGTGCGAAATGATTGAACTTTTTGATTGCATTAAACGACATAGGACCTAATGCAAACAAACAAATCATATTCAAGTTCAAAAAAGTTTTTCGTGTTAGTTAAAAAGTTTCTGTTGAGTTATCTCCGGAAGCATCCAGTAGGTATAAACTAAAAAGTAATTACCTTATCAAAACGTCATCCAGTTATATTTCAAACGTTTGCATTTAAAAAAATTGACTTATTTCGAGTGGTGACAAAAAAAAAGCTAAGACAGATAATTGCTTTTGATAAAATTCCCATGGAAGGTAATTTTTTAAGCTCACTTCCAAAAAAATTCTACGCCCTTGCGAGCGGCCTTCCGGCAGTTAACCGTAACATTTGCCATGGCGGACGAAAACATGCGTGTAGGCATGTTTTTGAATTCTTTCTTTGTTTTATTTATCACTTCCTCCTCAGTTTACGCGACGAAATTGTTGAAGTAGATCTTACGCTTCAGGTTGGTCCAGACATTCTCGATGGGACGAAGCTGGGGGACGTTGGGCGGGTTCGCCGACTTGGGTACCACATAGATATTCAGCCGCTCCGTCTCTTCCAACGATCGCTTCGAGTAGTGGTTCGACGCCAGATCCGGCCAGAACACCGCGCCTTAGCCCTTATGGTATTTCTTGATGAACGACGCAACTTCCGGCAGGCATTTCGTACTATAAATTTCCCCGTTCACGGCTAGTCTGGGGCGAAAGAAGAGCGGCTTTGACATCCCCTTCTCGCTGATTGTCAGCCACAGCAGCACCTTTTTGGGGAACTTGGTGTGTGAAATGAACTTCACCTAGGAGCTCACTTCCTTCGTGGGGGAAGTAAAATACGAAATGCCCTGCCAGTGGTTGCCATCCAGGGTGAGATAGGTCTCGTCGTCCATCATCACCGCCACGTCGCGATTCGCCGGAAAAATCAAGTTGACCAGCTTATTCAGCCGCTGCCGCTGCATCATTGCCTGCAGCTCCGAAACCAGTGGACGCGACTTCCGCTTCCTGACATGTATGTTCATGTTCGCCAGGTTGTTGTTGTTGTTGTTTATTTAATGACCAGGTACTTTTTCACTGTTTGGCCGGTTGAACCGACCGCCCGGCCAAGCGCACGCAGTGAGGTAGCCACTTTTCCCTTTGGAGCTTCTTGTCGCTCAGGGTCGTCGGCCGTCCGGAACCGGGCTTTCTTCCTGCTCTAATTGTTGTCTTATAGTGCCAAAATGTTATAGATGCCGGAATAGGCGTATCCAGCGTCCACAAAGTGTCGCACGATGACCGTTTTCGATGCGGCGCACAGTGGCCGAAAGCCGGTCATAATCTATAAAATTTGGGTCTTTATTTTTGGCATTGTATATTTTTCTTAGGTTTCTCATATATTGAATTACATTTTCTCCAAATTTCGTGCGGATTGGATGAGTTTTCGATTTTTGGCAGCACTTTGAACATTCCTGTGTCGTACAATTTTGGTGATTTTCATATCTGAAAACCAAAATATTTAGGTTTGCTTGATATGCCTGTAACTCTTTCAATTTTCAACCGATTTGAGCAAACAAAGCTTCAATTTGAAGGAAAATGATTGAAGTTTATTTTTCATACCAATACATTTGTTAAAATGGCTCCAAACTATTTTAAATTATTCGTAATATATGCTTAAAAATTACAATTAACCTACATTTCTTTACAAATGTTCACTGTACAACCTGGTGAAACAGTACGAAAAGGTGGGATAGTGTGAATTATATAGGAAATTATCTCTACTTTCCGAATTGCTAGGCCCCATTTTGCGCATCGTTGCGCAAATATGCTAAAAAATGATATTAATTTGTTCGGCCGTTGGTGGATATGGAGACGCATGGTGATCAACATCATCATCATGTTCATCAAAGATTAATAAATCCCGAACTTCTTTTGGCA
This sequence comes from Aedes koreicus, assembly GCA_024533555.2. Taxonomy (NCBI): domain Eukaryota; kingdom Metazoa; phylum Arthropoda; class Insecta; order Diptera; family Culicidae; genus Aedes; species Aedes koreicus. The sequence goes on along the minus strand of JAHHFK020005726.1, from coordinate 169,823 downwards.
AATCGATTTTCGGTTTCGGCTTGTTGTGTCTGTAGCTAGACACAACCGGATCCGATGCAACCAACAATCCACGAAACACGTCTCCGTTTGTCCTTTCACGTGATCCTTTCCAAGCATTACTTGCGCGCGTTCGTCGAATCTCCTTATTCATACTTTCTTGGGCTTCTTCTGAGAGCTTTCCGATGGGAATCGAAGAGCGATCGATAATGTCACTTCCGTGGATCAACAGTTTGTGAACCGTTGTAGGCATGTGAAACCAGCCATATAGCTTCACGTAATAAAAAGCGGTTTCTGTAGCATAAGATTTGAATTTCGAAACATTAATCCTTTTACCACTAGAAATGGCTGTTAGTAGCGTACGAAATCGGACTATCAAATCCAAATCAATGCCCGTAATTTCAGAAGAGACTTCCGCATTGGCAAAAAAATCGCCTTGCCGTGTTGCCGTTGTTACTTGTGCCGAGAACAGAACGTGGCTTGTCCACGTGTAGGCCCAGTCTGCTGAAAAACTCCTTTTGAATGCGTTGTTTGGTGCTGTTGAACAGCTCAATATGAGCCGTTTTCACCCATTTGCAGAATTCCAGCCTATATGCAATATGCAGCAAACACTCAAAACATCTCATCAAACAATGTAGACTGCTCAAGCCATGATCCAGAAAATCACTGTTCACAGATTTCTTCAACATTTTTTCAACGTCATTAAATTCTGCGGATGTTGATTTGCAAAGATAACACCTTTGCGCACATGATGTGTTTGTTATGGCGTTTATAGTTTTACCATCAACCATACTCATAACAAGTTCAAATTTGACGTTAAGTTCTCCACCGTTAACATTTACAATAAAAGGCTGTAACTTTGAAATTGCATTTTTCATCCGGTCGTATTCTTGACGGGTCGTATCGACAGTTTCCTTTGCCAGTTGTAGAGAAACTGGTCTACAATACCGAGTCGATGATGGAAACAAGTTTTCCCAAATGACAATTTCCCCTTGAAAAAGTTTTAGTGGAACAAGTGATGTCAAAATTACGTTTGCGTCTGAGTTTTCCAAACTTTTAAATGTTTGATTGTACTCACTTAGCGTAGTTCCATCCATCCCCCATTTCAGAACAAGCCGCAAATCGTCATTAGGTAGATTAGTAAAATTGAACTGCACAAGACTAATTAATCTTGAAACAGTATGATTTGAAAGTTGCTGTAAATCAATTCTGCAAAGACCTTCTGAAATTTCGAAGTACTGATCTGGAGGATAGCACTTCTTTTTAGCAGCAGAGATTGAGTCATATGGTGGGTATATGGTTTTTGCAGGCTCTCTTACGATGTTGTAGCTACGCTTAGATAGCTTTGCATCAACAAATACAGCTAAAGCTTGTTCATCAGATAGCCTTTGCGTGGAGACACCAGTCTTCAGAATGCCTGCAACTTCCTTCTGCCCATCAGCACGCAAAGCCACCTCAGTAGCAAACTTCAACTCACCTATTATAAAGTTATAAAGAAAAAAAAACATTTAAGTTAAAGAGAAAAAAAATACAAAGTAAGAGCAATAAGAACGTACTAAAGCTACATGTACGACGCAATTCTTCCGTTCTTCGACGCTTACTTCGGTTGCTGCAATCACCGAATTCTTTTGAAGGTCGACCACCTTGATTGACATTTGCTTCTGATGTTGATGAACTAGGTCCAGAAAGTACAAAAAAATCGTCGAGCCAATCACCATTTTCCTTTAAAAAGCGATCCTTTTTCCGTTGTGATTTACTCCATCGACGCAAGAACTCTCGAAAGAATATTGATATTTGCTTCTCATATTCTTCATGAATGGTTCCTCCTACAAATCTTTCTATGTAGTTTTCAATAGCAGTACGTTTAACGTTCGAACTCGCTATATCAAGAACCGGATCCAATATATTTTTTCTTTTTAAGAAAATTTCTAATTAAATAAAAAACGAAAGCTTAAACACATTTAATGACATAGGAGAAAAAATATTGATTACCGATTGGTGTCGAGCACATCTTTGATGAGAAAGAAAACTTGTATTTTTTTTTTAAATTGACTTCCGTCCGATTAAGTGCACCGGACCTTTTCAACTTTGTACAATTTCAAAGTTCATACACAAAATGCAAGTATTGGTGTTCGAACGAGCCTGTCGAATCCAATGAACATTTAAACAGGGTGAGGAAGAAGATTAACTGCAAGCGTATTAGTAGCCCGCAAAAAATTTAGTGATGTAATTATTTGCATGGGCGCTTATGGGAGCTCGCTTGTATGTAGTTGTGACACATCTTGTATAACGAGCTTCTCTTTCTCCGTGGCTGTTTGCCATTCGGGACTACGAAGGTGCTGATGTTTGCGTGAAGTTTGCGTGCAGAGTTGCCATATATATATAGATTTATCTGTATTATACACCCCCCCTTCAAACTATATGCAATTAATTTCAACTTACTAGATAACCCTTCTTTTGTAGCAATACAATTGACGGTTTAATTTTTTTTTTTCATATTGCTAAATCTGTTGCGTATGCATTTCCTACTACCCACCTCCAACCTAGAGAACAATAAATAAAATAAACTCAACCCACTCCCTCCCCCCACCCTTTATGCTCTAGAGTGTAGACTTAAAATGAATAAACAATTTATGACTGACTTCACACACTTAACAGTCCACTGGCTGACGATAATAGGTTAAAGTATTACTAAATCCGTCAATTACCCTATTAAAATTATTTTTGATTACGTTGAAATTCTACTGAAAAAGGGTTTCAAATTTTGTATGAACTGAAAAAATATCATACTCGTAAGAAAGGTTCAGTTGCACTTTAGAGAGATTATCTTCCATTTAAAATAATTGTTGATGTCAAAAATCAACTCAACACCCCAAAATTTACTAAATATGTAATTTTCAGGCCGATATACAAACATTTTAGGTTTCGTCCGACTTTTATAAGAACAGCCGCCACTGTGCGGCGGGGTGCCGTTCTTTGAACGCGCACACTTCTGAACGGAGTTGCTTCACTGTTTTTGCCATCACAGTTAGAGTTCGACTGATAGAGCTGTCAAATTTTGTCTGCTGACTCGTGGGTTACTATGATTGATTTTGCATGGATAGTTTTGTCAGTATGGGTGAAGGTAAACCCATGAAAAATCGGCAATGTTTGTCCTTTTTTTTTTTTTAATGCAAGCATTAGACTTGTGTTTCTCGGCCTTTTTGGAACCAGTGAGCCTGGGCAAACAATGATGGAACTACGTGAATCGGAAGAGGAGAACATGGTAATTGGTCACCGAACCACAACAAAACTCGAAGCATATTTTCACTACTGGAAGAGCTTCAATGGAGAAATTTAAACTAGGAACCTTACTACCAACGATGTTCATATTCCGATGCAGAAAAAACAGCAGCGTGTGCTATAGAAAACTACTGGATGTAGCCTACAACATTCAGCAGTAAAGATCATTATGTTTAGGTTATAAGGAACGAAAAGCCTATAAAAATGTCCAACGGACATCTGTGAAAAAAGGAAATCCAGAGTTTGTGAACAGAGGAATGTTTTATTTGACGAATAATTATTATTCAGTGAATATGTTATAAGAATTTAAAATGAAAGTTACACAAACTGCAGTTATTTAACTCAAATGTCTTCCGACTCACTAACGTCATACATCGAAGTGGTCCTAAGCTGCAAAACTTTTTCTTCTTTTAGGCTCGCTCAAACATCTCAAGAATGTTTCATAGTATTGTTTCTGGGTTACGTATGGCAATAGACTATAATGATCTCTCAATTTGGCTGTAGACAAAGCTATTGGTCTTGTCTCAATCGGCTTCAATTCATATTCTGTGATGCTCTGAGATTTTTGTTTAGTCATCAGGTGTATTTCTTGATAATGGTCTTCTCCGACATCGAATTTAAAGGAAACCTTTTCTGGGTGGTCCATCTTCTTCTTCTTTTAGCATTTCAAGCTCATTGCTTTCACAATTAGCTTATTGCTTGCTCTCAACTTAGTGTTCTAAATGCCCTTTCACTGTCATAAATTAAGAGCTTTCGATGCCAGGTACCATTTTTGCATTAGTATGATTGTGTGGCAAGTACAATCATACTCTATGCCCAGGGAGTCGAGAAATTTTCTTTAACGAAAAATTCCTAGACCAGACTGGGAATCGAACCCAGCCACCTCCAGCATGGTGTTGCTTTGTAGCTTCGCCTTTACCGACTGAGCTAAGGGAGGACCCATACTGTATGCAAATTCCATCACATTTTTATACCTCTACATGTCGGGGGCAACTTCAACCTTTCTTGGCAGATCTGGCATTCCTGGTAGAACTTCTGCAGAAGATCCAAATGCAGATGTTTCGTTTTCTACCAGCTGCCGAGCCTCATCTAAAGAGAATGAAACCGATATAAAGACTTGGAAATATTATATTTTTAATCAGTTCTACTAACCAATCATTTAATCCAATGCACTCATTGTTCGATTAGACTATTCCGGAGATTTTATTGAGCTAGATAAGAGGGAAGCTATTACAAAAATTACACCTTAAAACGTTTTGAACTACGTAAACGGTAAACACTAAAAGGGTCCAATGCATGGTTATTTTATGTTTTGACGTTTATCAAACATTCGACTCTTTGTAGTCAACAGGTCCAATGAACATTATATTTCTTATTATCTGAACATGTAACATCCGTCGAAATATTTTTTGTATATTTTTAAAAAAAGGTAAGTTATATCGAGATGAAATTTTATTCACATGATGAACTAAGAACATACAATCGGATAATGTATAAAACTTAATTTGTTTACTTTTTGCACTTGAGAGCTATTTAAAAAGGACTCCAGAATTAACCGTAACGAGTAAGCTTGCTAGTGGCTTAGATCACAGTACTCTCCTGTGCGATAGAGACTGCCACTCTGTCGTCTGTCAGCTAGAATGCTCGTGAGATCTTCTTCGACAGTGAGTTTCCCTAACAATCTGGATCTTTAAATTGTAGTTTAGCAGCAAAAATTTCAAGTTTTAAAACCAGTTTGCGATGTGCAACTGATTTTTTTTCAATTGATCCAAAGCTGGACGACGTGGCTTGTAAATTGGCTGTTGTGTGAAACAATTCCGCAACAGGGACTTGTGGAACTTCATTACAGCATATACCAATGGAAGTTCTTTTTGCTTTTCGTGTGTAGGTAGTTGCATGTTGAGTGAGCCATCAGGAAACTCGATGGGAGGATAATGCCCGTACTGGTTTAAAGTGCATCAGCAATATGCTTGATTTGAATATATGTTCAACATAATTAAGATTCCTTCTCAAGTATTAGTGCGCAACTAAGTTCCCGCTGTTTAGCAATAGATGGCGCCATTAGTAAGTGCTGGTCGAATGTTGTACATCTCAAGCGTCATAAACCAAGCTCAGACATATGGTAAACAAACCGCTTTGCCAAATCAGCGATTTTGGTGTAGTGTTATATATTTTGGTTGTTTGAAGATGTCTGATTTCGTGCCAAATAATCGTCATTTGCGGGAAGTGTTGATTTTCTTCTTTCATTCGAAGAAAACGGCGGCTGAAGCACATCGAGAGCTCCAAAAAGTTTACGGTGATGCTGCTCTGAGTGAAACAACGTGTCGTGATTGGTTTCGTCGCTTCAAAAACGGTGATTTCAGTGTTGATGATCGTCCGCGTGAAGGAAGGCCAAAAAACTTCGAAGACTCTGAATTGGAGGCATTGCTCGATGAGGATCCGTGTCAAACGCAAGAAGAGCTTGGTTCAGGATTAGGAGTTTCCCGCCAAGCCGTTTCTAAGCGATTGCATGCGTTGGGAATGATTCAAAAGCAAGGAACTTGGGTTCCTTACGATTTGAAGCCAAGAGATGTTGGGCGTCGTTTTTTCGTCTGTGAACAACTGCTCCAGCGGCAAAAAACGAAGAGTTTTCTACATCGCATTGTGACGGGTGACGACAAATGGATTCATTACAGTAACCCAAAACGGAAACATTCATGGGGACTGCCCGGGCATGTTTCAACATCGTCGCCTAGGCCGAATATTCAGGCTGCGAAGGTTATGCTGTGTATTTGGTGGGACCAAGTTGGTGTTATTTATTATGAGCTGTTGAAATCAAACGAAACCATTACCGGGGAACGGTATCGAACTCAATTGATGCGATTGAGCCGAGCACTGCACGAAAAACTGCCACAATACGAGCACAGACACGAAAAAGTGATTCTTCAGCATGACAACGCTCGACCTCACGTTGCGAAACCCGTGAAAACCTACTTGGAAACGCTCAAATGGGACGTCCTACCCCACCCGCCATATTCTCCTGATATTGCACCGTCCGATTATTACTTGTTCCGTTCGATGGCACATGGTCTCACTGGTCAGCAATTCCACTCATATGATGACATCTCAAAATGGCTTGATTCTTGGATAGCATCAAAAGACGAACAGTTCTATCGAAATGGTATTCACGTTCTACCAGAAAGATGGGAAAAAGTCGTAGCTAGTGATGGGCAATACTTTGAATAATTCGTTTGTAATCTTTGTTTTCAAAATAAAGTTCCTTTTTCACCAAAAAACAGCGAGAACTTAGTTGCGCACCTAATAGCTTGTCCTGGGAGACGTAACTCATGAAGATTCTGTACCAATCTTCCATAAGATACATTGGTTGGAGCTGTAACAAATGCGAACTTTCTCCCAAGCATCATTGCCAAAACCATCCAGTTTTAATAAGTTTTATTAAAGGAGTAAAGCGGAGGTGAAGAAATTGGCCGTAATTAGGTGTCTTACGCAGCATGAAGTTACAATACTTTCACACAGTATTCCACAACGTGGCATCATGCTCATGATTGCCAATGTAAACACATTTTTTTAAAACATTATTCACCTTGGCTGTTGACAGCAGAAACTCCAGATAGTCCAGCGATAGGCTCTTCAGGTGCGAGTGTATACAACTTGCAGCGACAATTTTTACAGATCAAGGAACTGCTGTCGTCCAATTTCACTTTTTTCTTCACTCTTAATCTTGAATGACTTAGGTGATATTTGTAGATAAAGCCTTTGAAACCAATGTACCACAAAGTGCACATTTCAAATACATTGTTTATTAAACACTGGATATGTTCTGATGAGCAGAGCTCTTGTTTCCTTACTGATTATTTCACTTCCAAGTTCACCTTATATAGGACCACCATCCATCGTACCTCTGAAAGGGCATCTTTCATACCTGGTTCCAGGTGTAATTTTTGCATGTGCCTTGGTAGCTATGATCAGCCGCAACGGCCGAAAAATACAAAAATAGAGGCTAGAGAATAATAGTCATTGACTTGTTGAAGTATTCATAACCAAGCCTATACAAGCTGAAGTAGAATATGAGCATGAATACATAATTATTATGTATGCCGTTATTGTTTTTTAGTGTACCTGCACTATTCCCTGTGACAGTTTATGATACTCAACAGCAATCTACCAATTTGGTGAAAGTCTTTGGGAAATCCACGGAAGTCTAGAATCCAAAATTGAAATAAGTGTAGATAATGTGACTGTGTTACAGTCACCATGAATCAATTGAGACACATGATAGTTAAGTCGCATATGGGTATGGCGCAAAAACCCAAAACTTGATAACATCAAAAAAATATATCTCGAAAACGAAAAAAACATTCCCCTCTATTTTTTTGATGTACACCAAGGTTTTTTTTTTACACGGGGGATACGCTCCAAAAGACGAAATAAAGTTGATCAATTCACATGCATAAATATTTTAAATAACTTCGATTTTGTTTGCATGCGATGTTACCTTATCATGCAATGGTCAAAATACAGTTTTTAAAATTTGGAGTATTTACACCAAACATTGTAATTTTTTTGAAAAACTGCCATATGATTACTTTTTGCCTAAAATGAAAAATGCCATTGTGTAAAACAGTCTAAATTTTCTAGAAGAATATAAAATTTTATAGCACCCTCTAGTCAGACACCATGAAAATTGCAAAATACTAAAACGCTCAATGTCTTACGGTACAAAATTCAAATTTTTCAATGCTATCATATGTTTACTTAAGAGTATGTTTAATAATCTTGTATTTGGTGTTTTGACACTTGAAATCAGCTCAGTGATTCAAAAGTTATGATTTCTTGAAAAAAGTCATTTTCGGAAAAACTAAAAGAATTGATTTTTGAAACCGGCCTAACATGGAAATGGTCACCCTTATGCAAAAATTAGAAAAAAATACGTGTCTAATATTTTGTGGTAAGAAACAAAACTACCAATTTCCACCCACTATATCAGTATTTCATGGAATGGCTGGATATGTATATAGGTATTTCCAGCTTCTTACGAAGATGTTTCTCGATATCTGAAACTCCTAAATCAGTCAGGTGTTTTAGATAAAGCCCGATTCCAAGTAAATTTTGACGCATTCAAGTGATCATGACTCAAGAATTAAACAACATACATGGTTGATCAAAACATCAAACGAAAGGGTATTTATTCAGCTTTTAAACGATATATAACAAATTATTACATTTTACCGTTTCGAACGAACTGTTGTACTTTACTTGTGATCGATGCCATCATGATCTACACAGTCGCTGGTGACACTGTATTGGTGAATTTATTCCACTTTAAACGCATTTGTTGTGCATTTGTCACTTCTCTACCGCATCCTCGAAGTTTTCGCTTGACAATTGCCCAATATTTTTCGATCGGTCTGAACTCAGGGCAATTCGGAGTATTAATCTCTTTGGCGACGAAATTAACATTGTTTGCAGCATACCATTCTAGTACCTCCTTAGAGTAGTGGCAGCTGGCTAGATCCAGCCAAAACAAAACGTTGGTCTTGTGTTGCCGAATGAAGGGTAAAACCCGCTTTTTTAGACACTCTTTAATGTAAACCTTCGACGTTATTGTGTGAGATGTGATGAAAACCTTGGTTTTAAGGCCACAAATGAAGATCCCTTGCCAAATCATTAGTTTCCGAGCAAACTTATCAGCAAAACGAAATGTATACCTGGAAGAGACATCCCCACGTCTGGTTGCCAGGTAAAATTTTCGTCCGGGGATTGGTTTATAATCCATTTTGACATATGTTTCGTCATCCATTAAAATACAGCCATCAAATTTCGTCAGAACTCGTTCGTATGGTAATCGTGCTCGCTTTTTGGCCACTAAATTTTGTTTCAGGGAGCGATTCGGATGTTTACTGGCACAAAAAGACTTATATTCTTCTCTTGAATTTTAACACTTTTGATATTTTTGAGGCAGACCACGAAGGATGCTCTAGATGTTTGTGCACAATTAATTTTCTTTTCTCAAGTTCCATGATCCGTAATTTCGAGATGTGTCGATCAATCGAGAAATTTCTTCGTCAATGAAACATCAATAAATGCCTGTCAAACTTGTTTTGTTCCAACCACCAGGTACGCGCTGGTGTATTAAACCGTGCGTCCAGATTTACTTTGAATCGAGCTTTAACATCCTCACAAAAATTTGCAAAGATAATTATTAGCGAGACTTTAGCTCATTACACATGTTCGGGAATTCCGGAGCTTCTGACTGGAGAATACGATTCGCTTTGTTGATAAGAGGCAATACGTAGCTCAAGAAGTGGAAAAGTGGCTGCGTCGTCGGTTCATTAAGATGGCAACAATCAAACCATTGTCGCAGTCGGATTGGAACGGAAAAAACAACACGAGCTCCAAAAACCGTTCCAAATTCCTTTTGACAACTGACTTCAACGATCTGGTGGCAGATGAATGCAGACGTTTCAAAGGCTTTGTATCATCTGGAATTGCTTGAATCTTATAGGATCGGATCAACTATATGCGTAGCTTGCACAAAGAGCCAGTACAATTGATAATAATCAAATGAGGGCAGTCGCGTTTCAGCACCGTCATGACGGATCGGTCAGAGCCCATCATTACAGAAGCTTCATCTGATCCATAGCCCATAAGCCTTTTTGGAACTGTTTACAATTGCACAATATATATGTAGGTTTTCGCACTGCAGAGATAACAAAAAATCAAGCTCACAAGGGTTCAAAAATTAACGTTCCAAACAACTATGCGTCGAATTGCAGCAGTACCTATCGAGAACATAATTCTAACTTCCTAAATTTCCTCGATGTGAGAATGCATAAAAATACTTCTAAAATGAAAGAACAGTATTTTTGTTCAAACCACTTCAGGAAGTTCTGCCGAAATTTGTGGAGCAATCTCTTGCGGCACTTTGAAACAAATATTTCTTCAGCGGAGTGGTTGAATAAATTTTTTAAGTAATTTTTGGAGAACTATATATGAAAATCCTTGCAGAAATCCTAGAAAAAATTTGAAAAATAATTCTACAAGAACCCATTGCGTTATTTTTTAAGTTAAGAATTAAATATATGAGATTATGGAATTCGTGAAAAAAAATCTTCTTTGAAATCTCCAAAAAATGAGGATTTTTTTTCCAAAAATTACTTCAGGAATTACCTTTAAGTTGTTGTATAGTTCTTTCAGGTGTTCTTCAAGGATTAATTTAGAACCAAAAAACTTCACAAGTACAGAAGTTCCTCCAAAAATGTCATCATAAAAAGGTCTTGAAAAACTGCCGATGCAATACCAGAAAAAACTCCTGAAAGAATCCCTGGAGAAATGCCTACGAAATCCTGAAAAATACGCCTAAATAAATATCTATAGGAATGTCTAAGAATCTTTGAAAAAATCTATAAAAAATTCTTAAAAAGTTTATGGAGAAATCATATGGGGGTACACACACACAAGTTGACTTTCAGACTGTTATTTGTCACTGTGTGTAGTATCAGTGTCAATTGTTTTCTTTTGCTTTACGGGCCTAAAACAGCACACTGAAAGTAGAATTGGTAAAAAATTCAATCCTAAAATGTACTCATTTTTTAAATTTGAGGTTTTTGAGGGGAAAAACAATTGCAAAAAATCTAAAAAATCTAGGTTAATCTCAACAATCTGTAATTTTTACTTACAAATATATGTATCTGAAATAAACTAAACTTTGGACTAACGATCTGTGAGACAGTAGAGAAATAACCTTCACTGTTTAATTGAAAAAACTAGAAAATTTTAAATGAACACTTCTCTGATCACTTTTTCTAAAAAAGAAATTAAAAACTTAAACACTGTTTAAACTATCACTAGTAAACGCGAGAAAATCCCGTTAAATTCAACTACAGATAGTTTATCGTTTGACAGATAGGCCTATTTTGTCTGCGACTTACAGACTTGTTCAGTGTCGAGTGCTCGACTGGCCAGTCCAAGATCCCTAAATCAAAAATCAATAGTTAGTGACTAGAAAATGGGAAGAGAGGTTAGTAATGTTTAGCATTAGAACACGACACTGAAGAAGTCTGCACATTAAATTCAATAAATGTAGTAAGAATAAAATGGAAAATCCACTAAAAAGCTCTCACCAGAATTCAATAGTTAGTGGATTGGTTGAGTGGTTATTGAGATATTTGAGAAAAACACGATTCATTTTTTAATGTTATTCCCTCTGCTACGCTTGGTTAAAACAGATGTTACTTTGTATTATTTTTATATTTGAATTTCAGCAAACAGCAAACAACACAAAAATCTGTTTTTTAAGGAAAAACTCGTATGCTCCTCCAACACATTTTCACTTCAATTGTATGTTATTCAATTTGTTACACTGCTAGTCAAATTACGCTCGGCGATTTTTACCATGGATAAAAAATTGGAACAACGCGTTTGTGTGAAATTTTGTGTTGCAAACGGATTTTCTGCAGCGGAAACGCTCAGAATGTGCAAAAAGCCTTTGGTGAGGACTCTATGTCACAAAATCGTACATTTGTTTGGCACAAAGACTTTAAAGAAGGCCGTGAAAGCGTGAGTGACATGCCGCGTTCTGGACGACCATCGACCTCAACTACCGATGAAAACATCGCTTCCGTGAAGAATTTAGTTATGGAAAACCGCTCAATTAGCATTCGGGAGATAGCTGCACTCCTTGATATCTCATTTGGATCGACCGAACACATTTTGACGGAAATTCTGGGCATGAAACGCATTGAAGCACGACTTGTTCCAAAAGAGCTGAATTTTTGCAAAAACAGCATCGAGTTGAGGTCGCTAAACAGATGATTGCGAACGCAGATAGCGATCCCACATTCATGGAACGCATCATAACTGGTGATGAAACGTGGGTATATGAATTTGATATGCTCACAAGTCAACATAGTCCGAATGGCACGCCGAAGATGAGCCGAAACCAAAAAAATCACGACAAAGTCGCTCCAAAATTAAAGTTTTACTGACCGTTTTCTTTGATTTTCGCGGTGTCGTCCATTCTGAATTCCTTCCAGAAGGTCGAACGGTTAACAAAGAGTATTATTACAAGTTATGAGACGTTTGCGTGAGGCAATTCGAAAGAAGAGGCCAGAATTGTGGCGCAATAATTCGTGGATTTTACACCACGATAACGCTCCATCACACACCGCGCTCACTATTTGTGAATTTTTGGCCAAGAACTCCACCAATACCATCAAACAAGCACCATATTCACCAGACCTTGCCCCGTGCGACTTCTTTCTCTTCCCAAAACTGAAAATTCCGCTCAGAGGTAGGCGTTTTGAATCGATTGATGCGATAAAAAAGAATTCGCTGGAAGAACTGAAAGCCATACATTCATCGGCCTATAAAAAATGTAAAGCGCTGGCACATGTGTGTTGCCTCTAATGGCGAGTACTTTGAAGGCGATAATAAAGATATCAATTAAAAATTGAAATAAATGCGTTTTTTTTTCAAATTACCGGAACTTTTTGATCACAAGGTATATAGACATCCGTTCAGGGTCTACAGTTAGTCAACTCCAAACACCAGCCCCCCTGGGGCGACTGAGTCTTATGTGATTTGATATTTATGACCACCTTCCGACAATGACCCCTTCTTCTCGCCATCAAAAACTCCTAAACGTTCAGTGTGACCTCGCGCACAAATCGATCAATTGATCAGTATCGCCCCCAACTCCCACCACAAGCGTTCCATTGCTCGATAGCAAACAGTGAAACATGAATGCATAAATTAACATAATGTCCCCCCGAAGGCAAATGGGGGTGGAAAGCTTGGCGGCTGATGCTGACAAACTTGAAGCGCCGTTATTTACTCGCGCTGTCGGGGAAGTTGTTTTGAAAGTGCTTCCGAAAGGAAATGCGAAAATGAATCGTTGAAGCATTGCACAAATGAATGGAGCAAATTTGCGCCACGTTGAAGGATCGTTATTTTAAACTTTTCTTTCACCGAGCTTTTGAATGGATCTCATTTATGTCGGTTTAAAAATCTGACCGCATTTTTTTGCTCTCACTTTGCTCGGGTTTTATGTTTTCTCCCATGCTCGCCAAACAAGGCTCCAAAGCCATGTGTAACGAGCATGAAATTTGCCTATTTACCGCTTGTTTGCAGAGTGACCACTAGCTTGTAAAATGTAAACCCTTGTTTGCCCTGTCCAGATCCGCTGCAGATGTTCACCTGGCAGCTTCTCGGTAAATATAAGGAAAAAGCTTCCTAAAGCAGATTGGCTGCTGCTTTTTCCGTCGTCCGTTTTCTCCGGTGGCGCCGCTCGGTGCTGGCGTGGATGGGAAACGAAGCCCAGTTCCCATAGTGGCAGTGGCTGTAACCGGCAGACGGTGACCTGCAATCTGCACAACCTTGACTCGGTTTTTCCGTTCACCTACAACCGGGTGTTTACTGGCACTTTTTGGAAGTGGGTGGAGAGTGGGGCTTCCGGCGAACGTTGCTTGGTTCTGCTTTTTGCAGCTGTGCTCATAAGCTCATTGGCACTGTTGATGTAGCTCTCTGCCCGGAGTGGTCCAAACGGATAAGGTGTCTCAAGTTCAGAAGTACATTTGCTCATTTTCATGATAGTAATTCCTCAACTCACAGTTACACGGTTAAGACTGGTGAGTAGTTGACAAAACATGTTTTTAGCAGAATTCAGTCACATTGTTTGGGAGAATGTTAAATATTTTCTAAGACAGTCACACTCATTTAAGGTCTTTAATAAACGCTTATTATTTCTGTCCATGTTCCAAGAAAAGTCAAACATCTAAGCTGTAGCAAATCGAATACAAGTTTTGATGTCATCATTAAATCTAATACATTGATTGATTCAATTCAAATTAGACATGAAATACACCTTTGGAAATGCTGGTGCATTGACGTTTCTTCTTTAAAATTTATTGGCATGACAGAAAACCTTTGTAAACAGAAAGGTGTGTACCAATAGCAGAATTCGATTTCCACCATTGAAACGACCGAAACAAGAGCAAAAGTAGCAGCATTACATTTTTTATTTGATCTCGGGCTAGTTGGAGAATTATTTATTTATGCATCTTTACCCCAATGATAACAGATAAAGAAAGAGGCTTGATGTCATAACTCTATGATTGAGAAATTAGTAGTACATGCAGTTCAATAAAAGCATGTACGTATATTACCTCCACTGTGTACTCTAATCCAGTATCATATACGACTTTGTGTTAACTGTGTTCGATGTATTATTTTTAGCGAAAAAAAAAAAGCTAAAGCATGAGCATGATCGACCACCCGAGTTTGCTACTCTGTATTTTAGTTGTAATTACATAGAAAACCAACAGAGCATGCTTAGCCCACCAGATTAAAGGTCAAATAAGGAAAAGGAACACTGAAAATTTATTTTCGTAAATTAGCTTTCACTCGTTTCGTAATCATGAATATAGTAAATAATACTAGTGTCTAGTAAATTGTATGAAACATTCATATTGCTTTTTATCTGGTGAAATGCTATTATTACACCTACTCATGCATGATGGTGTTGCTGCTGGGATGGGCGGGAATAATTAACCTATCCCAAAATAACAATTAAAGCGCTGTCGAGAGTTACAACTTCAAACTCAGTAATCAAGAATAGTATCACGAGTAACCATGACCTAGAGAGATCAACCACGGATTCAGTAACAGCTCTTTCCAAAAATACAGGATCGAGTCCCATGTCAGAAACATTAAAGCGAGCAACACCACTTGGTCGGGCATTTTTTTTTTTCAATTAAATTTTGAGTCGATATAGTAGATCTGTCAGTCATTCATGCAACCACCAGAGAGACGTTTCTTTTTAATTTGTGACAAAATATTCACAGCTATTTGTATTGTTTTCGTACAATGCCAAATATTCTTTCTGTGTCAACAAATGCTTCCATGTTTTTGCAGTTGCACGTGTGGCATTAATTACGAAAGTATTTTCATAAAAACAACAAATCAGTTTGTTGCAAGAATAGATTCGTTAATTCTACCTTCAATTTCGTTTTAAACTAAAATTAAATTTCAGTGAAGGTATAATGTAGGCATTAAAAAAGCGACTATTTTTGGAAGGATTGTAAAAAAGAACGGAAAAAATATGTTTACAAACCATTGCAAATGCATTTTATTCATTAAGAAATTTAAAACTTCACACAAATACTTCTACTCCTTTCCACGCCGCCTTACGGCAGTTAGCTGAAACTTTGGCCATAGGCGCAAAAAGAAACTTATAGGCATATTCTTGCGTTCCTGAGTCGCCTTTTTGATCAAATCATCCGTCGTCTTGGCCACGAATTCATTTGAATATATTCATCTCTTCAAATTGGCCCAGAACTTCTCGATTGGGCGTAGCTGGGGCACTTTGGGAGGGTTGGCATACGCGTTCCGCTTCACCGGGAAGATCTCTTTAACCAGAATCTTAAACCGTTGTTTCTGGGTTTTCGCTTGGTTCTCCTGATTTGAATTGACGCTTCCATTTTGGCCAAATACTTCTTGACCGTTTGGCCGGTCACATCGACCTCCCGGCCCAACGCACGGAAAGAAGTGGCCACCTTGCCTTCCGTCTTCCGTTTGAGATTCTGTTGAATCCTCCGATCGCCTAAAACGGTCGGGCGACTGGAGCCAGGCTTTCGCTCGAAGGACTCTCCCTTCTCCAAAAGGGCCAGAATCTTGAAGATGTTTCCGCAATCGTTTCGGGCCGATTCGAAGTGGACCACGATGGCCGACTTTTTTTTAGGCCCGGATGGACCAGGCGGTACGAACAAACCATAGATCGAAGTTGTTTCACTGTTCTCGCCTTAGCTGCCGTAAACAAACTGATGGAGCTGTCATATTTGCACAGTATATCGGCAGCTAGTATATATTACAGATGGGGGGAAACCAAAAAAAAAAAGAAAAATACCCCGCCTCTTTTTAAAACACCCTTTTTGTTGTCGTAATAACCCTTTTTTTAGAAGAAGAAAAAAACCCCCCCCCCCCCCCAAAAAAACTTAATGTTATAGAAAAAAAGGGTTTTTTTTGAAAAAGAAAAACCCGAACCCCAAAAACACCCAAAAAATAATTTTAAAAATGAACGGATTTCCATTTCCCCCGGGTGGGAACAAAAAAAAAAAAACCCCCTTTGAGTCCATTTAAACCAACAGAAAAGATGCAATTAGGGCACCTCACAAAGTGTGAGGGTGGTTTGGCATTGAGAAAACATGGTATGGTCTGTATCCACATTTATCCGGACACCTTCAAATCATTGTCACTTTTGAAATATTGCACGTAGGAATGAACAATTTCACTGTGGTATAGCTGAGAGTCTGTGATGAAAAAGACTATGATTGATGTTTACATTTCATGTTTAGTATTCAAGATGGCGACGAAAGAAAAACAAGTGCGCGAGTGAATTTTGTACGGGCGTACGGCAAATCCTGACTTGTCAATACGGGACCTTGCAAAAACATTGGATTTGCCTAAATCCACTGTTCACGATGTGCTCAAATCATTTTCGGAACGTTTGACGGTGGAGAGGAAACCGAGAAGTGACAAAAACATTGGACGCGCTGATCCTGTCATGGACCGAAAGGTGGAAAAGAATATTAACGAAAAACCCAAATCTCTCCATTCGAACGGTGGCTCGTAAAATAGGGATGTCACCTGGTTTTGTCCAAAAATCAGAACAACGTTTGGGATTTAAGTCGTATAAAGTAAAAACAGTTCCAAATTGCAACGATAAACAGAAATTGGCAGCAAAATCACGTGCTCGACGTTTGTACTGCGAATATTTGACGAAGTTTTCATGCGTTGTTATGGACGATGAAACTTATGTCCTGGAGGATTTCAAGCAGCTTCCAGGGCTGGCTTTTTATTCTGCTATGGCCAGAAATGCTACAGCTGAGCATTTCAGAACGAAGAAGGCATCGAAGTTTCCTAAAAAATACCTTGTGTGGCAAACAATTTGCACGTGTGGCAAAATGAGTAAATCTTTCGTCACTACAGGCACAATCAACAAGGAGATCTATCAGAAAGAGTGTCTTGCTACCCTTCATCAAAAGTCACAAAAAAAACCTTTGTTCTGGCCCAATTTGGCATCATGCCACTATGCTAAAACTGTGATGGAGTGGTGCCAAGCAAATCAGGTGAACATTGTACCAAAAACCTCAAACCCTCCAAATTGCCCAGAGCTACGACCAATCGAGAGATATTGGGCTCTGATGAAGTGGATGCTTTTTGGAAAGAAGCAAGGAATCAAAGACATCAAACACATCCAGCAAATTTGGACAAAGACGGTTTCTACGATTTCTGAAGAGTCTGTACAAACCCTAATGGACGGAGTTAAGCGCAAAGTTCGAAAATGTTATGCAAATACCGAATAACTATGTTTTGTCTTCACGAATTGTTAAAACACATCCCATGAATCTGAAATAAACAACTACGACGGAAATATAATGCAAAATTTATGTTTTATTCATGTTTTGAGGTGTCCGGATTATTGCGGATACAGACCTTAATATTATATTATGCTGATTTGACCGGGCCGCACCCACCAAACAAAAATTTTTTTTTTTTTTTTTGTTGTTTTTTTTTGGACAAACAAAAAATTTTTCCACACCACCCCCCAGCAGCCCACGCCCCCCAACAAGGAGGTTTTTTATAAAAAAATTTTCTGCGTAAACCAAAGGAGCCCAAAAACGGGATTAAAACCAACTGATTTTTTTTTGGGGGGGGGAGGTTTTTCGCTCCAAATCGTATTCGGAGTTGGCACCCTCACAGATTACAACGAAATTTTTTGGTGTTGAGAACAATGCTAGGTTAAGCCCTTTGGCTTCTTTATTTTTTTCATTTTTTTTTAAAATTTTTTTTGAAAAGGGTTAAACTTTTTTATCGATTTTTTTCATATGTGTTTAATAAAAAAATTACCACTCCTACAAAAAAGTGTTGTATGGATGATTATCACAAAATAAGTCAAGTTTTAAGAAAAAATATTGAAAAATAAACCAAAATGGGCCCTACACTGAAAAAAATCATTTACAAAAAATTCAAAGTCAATTTACAAAAAAGAACACCATTTTTGATTTCGATGAACTTTTGTCTCAAGATAGGTAATTATGTTCCCTACCAATCGTTCATACATCACAAGATGGGCACATTTAAGGAAACAAAGTTTTTCAAACAAAAACTTTTTCTTGTCTCATTGATTTTTTTTCAGTGTATTTTGTTATCAAAAACTAAACCAGTGAAGGTCAAAACCATCCCAGAGTCCAATGAAACTCAATTTGTTAGGAAATTTTGTCTTATTTATTCAATCATTTGGAAGGGTTTTAATGTTTGATCGCAATATGAATTGAATTTCACTTTTATATATTCATTTATTTATAATGTCTCATATGTATATTTATAATATTTGTCTTAGAGTTATTTATGAACATATTCTTTTCTTTTTTTTTACAGATCATGGTAAATATGAATTATGGAGAGTGTGAGCTGTTTAGTGGAATACCTGTAACTAGAAAATAAGAAGAATGATTAGTAATTTCCATTTAATTCCAACTACCTTTATTGCTTATCTTGACAGATACACGTATTTCGTCTACAATGTGCAGACTTCTTCAGTGTCGTGTACTAATACTCGACTGAAAGAAAACCTTCGCCACCTGCCGTATTTATCCTATTTTCTAAATACAAACACTTGTACCTACAGCTAACATTTCTTGTACCTAACCTATCCTGAGTCCAAAACAAATATTATGCTTGATATCTACCTCGCCTTTTCTTTATACCTAACCTGATTATTCCGTTGCAGAGGGTGTTCCACTGCGTCGGTTTTAATGTCGTTTAGGTATTAAGTTAAAGAGCCATGTGTACCCGTTACCTTGGTCTTTATTTAGTAGATTTGTGTTTTGTTGTTTGTTAATTTCTAAGCTTTCTGCGACGTCTAATTTCCAGGGTGTAGAGGTAGTCCGTAAGATTGTGATGTCATTCGTCGTTATGTCGTGATTTTCCGTAAAGATGTGTTCTGCAACTGTCGATTTGAAGTTATGTGAAATTCCTTTGTCAGTCTGTCTGACAATATAAGTTGCCAAATTTGGCGTATTTGGTGCGACGATGGCTTATTGTAAATACATAACTATTTCGTCTTTGCCGGAACGGAATGTAAAAATTAAGTTTTGATAAAAGTTCAACTGAATCAACGCGTTGCGAAACAATATCATTTACGAATGAAACTGCGCTTCTTTAATGATTGGATGCTGATGAGCATACAGCGTGCTCTATAAGATGGAAGAAGTAAACTTGTCCAACCTAATTTACGAAGAGCAAACAGTAAAAACTGGTTCGGTACCGATTCTATTAGTTCTTCTTGTATGACTGAAAAGGGTGACCAAACTAAGCTACAATACTCCAGTATTGAGCTTACATATGCAATGTATAATTTTTTTTATTGTGTACGGGTCATGACAATTTAAAAAAAAAGAAAACGTTTTCTAAATCCAAGCATATTATTTGCTCTTTTGATGATAGTATTGTAATGTTCAATGAATGTATGTTTTGAATCCAAGATTACTCCAAAGTCCCTTACTCTTTTACACTTTTCAACTGGTTGATTCTCTAAATCGATAGTTATGTCTGGGGTGCTTCGTTTCCTACTAAAAGTTATCGAATTACGTTTTTTTACGTTCAGCTGTTAAACACTTTTGTTACACCAGACATGGAAAATGATTATTTCTTTTTGGAATGTCATGATAACTTCTTTATTCTTCATTTCTAAAAATATTTTCATGTCATCAGCATAAATGAGAAATTTAATGTAAAGAATAAAAGAAACGTCATTTACGAACAAAATAAATAAAAGGGGACCTAAATGAGAGCCTTGGGGGACTCCAGAGGTAAGTTGAATAGGGTTTGATTTTTTCCCTTAGAATCTATTTGTTGACGGTTAGTGAGATAGGATTCGAGCCATTTGAGAATTCGTGGCTCAATTCCCGTATTTTGCAATTTGAATAGAATCATGGATATGTCAATGCGATCAAAAGCCTTGCTGAAGTCTGTATAAAGAGTTTCTACAAGGTTACCATTGTCCATTGCTATCAGTGAGTAGTTAACAAATTCCAATAAATTTGTGCTAGTTGATCGTCCTTTGATAACTTTATGTTACTTGTTGACAGTCTATTTTCAATTTGAGTAAACCATTTTTCATTCATAATTGCTTCAAAATGTTTAAGAATTCAATATTTTCAACTTTTAAAATACGTACTAGATAGAAACTTTTCCATAGTAAAGGGTGATACGGTCAAAATTTGGTCAAGGGAAAACGCGTGTAAATCGGTGAAATCGTTTATTTAAAAAATCAAATTAAATTTCTTTTTCAAGTTCAATTAGTATAAAATTCAGGAAAAATATTCAGTTAGGCTTCCGCTTTTCCAAATCCGAATTGCCGGGCCTTACGCTTGACCCCTGCCATCAGATTTTGTACAGCCACCTTGTCCACCTTCTTCGCCGCAGAAAGCCAGTTTGCCTTAAACTGCTGCTCGTCCTTAGCAGTTTTTTTGGTCTTCTTTAGGTTCCGCTTGACAATAGCCCAGTATTTCTCAATTGGGCGGAGCTCTGGCGTGTTGGGAGGGTTCTTGTCCTTGGGAACCACCTGCACGTTGTTGGCGGCGTACCACTCCATGGCCTTTTTACCGTAATGGCAAGATGCCAAATCCGGCCAAAACAGTACGGAACAACCGTGTTTCTTCAGGAAAGGCAGCAGACGTTTATTCAAACACTCTTTCACGTAAATTTCTTGGTTGACAGTGCAAAGAGAAGTAACACGTTGAATGTCACTGATTCACTTCCTTTTTTAGTTTATATTTGGTTTAGGTACAGCTTTTGATTCGTTTATTTCGATTAGGTAGTTCGATTCTACTAAATAGCCTTACCTAGTATAAGGTAAGAAAAGGGGTAGAAACGTTCTGGTAGAAATTATAGTAGCACGTATGAATATGTTCTAATATTGTATATTGAGTCGTACTTCTTGAGTGCTGCTGCGTGAATATGCGTGCTTAACTTTGTCTCACATCACAAATTAAGTTTCATTGCATTTTGGGATGACTACATAGTCGTATAATCTTCACTGTTATAGTTTTTGATAACAAAATACACTGGAAAAAAAATGAAAAAGTTTTTGTTAAAAAAAACTTTGTTTCCTTAAAAGTGCCCATCTAGTGATGTATGAACGGTTGGTAGGGAACATAATTACCTATCGTGAAACAAAATTTCATCGAAATCAAAAATGGTGTTTTTTTTATATCGACTTTGAATTTTTTTTAAATGATTTTTTTCAGTGTAGGGCTCATTGTGGTATTTTTCAATATTTTTTTCCTTAAACTTGACTTATTTTGTGATAATCACGCATGCAACACTTTTTTGTAGGAGTAGTAATTTTTTTATTAAACACATTTGAAAAAAATCGTTAAAAAATGTTTAGCCCTTTTCAAAAGACAGTCTACAAAAAAAAAATGAAGAAACTAAGTATGCAAAGTGGCGTCATAATAATAAGTTCTAGCGCTATACATGTGACAAAAGTCTTCAAATCTTTCTAATCTTCCAATTGAAACCAAACAAATCGCAATAAAAAATCCAAAATAAAAAAATAAAAATTAAAATAATTTGTTTGGTTTTGATTGGAAAGCTTTGAAAAATTTGAAGACTTTTGTCACATGTTTAGCGCTAAAACTTATTATTATGACGGAAAACTATCAGTTTATTATTGCGTTTATACAAATTGCCATTGCTATTTTTGAAAGTTTTACCGGTCACTTTTGAATTATTGAAAATGAATTATCAATTTCTTATTGCTATTTTATGTTTTTCTAGTGCGAATTGTTATTTTTTCGTTGGCACTGTGTTTAATAATTTAGTGGAAATTTTGTGAATTTTCATTGCTAAATTTTCATTAATTAGTGCCAGTATATATTTTAGTCATTTATTTATGTTTACTTTCAAGTGCTGCATCCAAACATTCTATTTGCTTTATTGCAAATTCGTTAAAATGTTCGCGAAAGAAGTGATCACCAGTTTGTTGCTCGCCCAGAAAAAGCCGAAAGAGATTGCCAAGGTGGTAGGGTGCCATTTGGCAACAGTTTACCGCATAAAAAGTCCCTGCAGGATGGTTCTAAGCAGCGAAAGCCGGGAAGCGGACGTCCGCGCTTTGCACGCACGCCGATCGTGATCAAATCGGTCCGTGCAAAACTTGCTCGCAACCCGGTGCGTTCCATAAGAAAACTTGCAAAGGAAGCCAATATTTCGGTGAAATTCATGCGGAGAATCATCAAAGAAGACCTGCATGTATCTTCCAGAGCCAGAGTGAAACGCCTCTGTGATTACGGACCGGGTCAAGGAACTACGAGAGACTCGTTCCAAGAGATTGGTTTCCTTGTTGAAGAAGGAAAAAATGATAATCCTGTTCTCCGACGAAAAGCTTTTCAGCATCGATGCTGTGGCCAACAGCCGCACGGACCGGTTCATTTCACCACAGAAAATGGAGAACGTTCCGGAAAAAGTGAAATTCAAATCTCAAACCAAACATCCGGCTGTTGTCATGATGTTTGGGTTGGTGGCGTCCAACGGTTTGAAAATGCCGCCTGTTTTCATTGATGCTGGAGTTAAAATCAATACCGAAGTGTATATCGGTATTTTAAAGGACCAAGTGCTTCCCTGGGTGAAGGCCAACTTCTTCAAGGACCAAAACGTTGCCCTACAGCAGGATGGAGCGTCGTGTCACACGTCACTAATCGAACCCAACAATGGTTGAACGATAACATGATGTTTTAGCCGAAGGATTTGTGGCCCCCTAGCAGTCCAGATCTTAATCCGTTGGATTTTTTTTTTTTTTCTTTATTAGAGTGGGCTTTCAGCCTCCTGGGCTGGTTCGCCAAATCCGTTGGATTATTCGATTTGGGCATATGTTGAAGCACGAGCCTGCAAAACATCACACCCTAGTGTGAAAACCCTGAAGTCAACCATAACACGCACATGGCAGTCAATGTCGGAGGACTACGTTCGAGGATGTTATTAATAAAAATGGAGGACACATTGAATAAATTTGTTTAGAAGGACTTTATAAAGATAACTGCACTCGAAAATGTTAATATTATTGCTTTAATTAGTTGAAAATGAGGTTTGAAATAAATAGAACAAATTTTCGCATTATTTTCTGCCGCACCCTGTACACACCACCGCTTCCAGGTTTGCGCAATTTATCAGCAAAATTGGTACAAATAAACAGACCAGGTGGTGAATCTGAATCGTAATTGGAGGATAATGAGCCCCTCCAGTCCTCCCTCAGCTCAGTCGGTAAAGGCGCGGCTACAAAGAAACACCATGCTGGAGGTGGTTGGGTTCGATTCTCGGTTTGGTCTAGGAATTTTTCGTTAGGGAAAAATTTCTCGACTCCCTGGGCATAGGGTATGATTGTACTTGCCACACAATTATACTAATGCAAAAATGGTACCTGGCATCGAAATCTCTTATTTAATAACGGTGCATTTAGAACACTCAGTTGAGAGCAAGCAATAAGCTTATTGCGAAAGCAACAATCTTGTAACGCTAAGAAAGAAAGAGGCCCTCCAATCCTTGCTGCATCAATTAGCCCTTGATCCAGCAGATAAAACCACATCTTTCACTATTTACGCCCACTGCCTCGCAACTGACAGCTTGGCAAGTAATGTTCCGTGACCTATCAACCTTTACAGGCAGTCCAGCGGACTGTCCTATGTTGTGCAAATGACGGTGTCCCACGAAAGTTTATCGAAAACGAAGCTACATAACTGAAATCACTTGCGCTTCCGATGCTTGGTGCTGTTTCTTGTATTCTTGTCGGCCTGGACAACCTTTGTTTGACAGTTCCCTTGGCGACGAAGGAAGGCAGACCAGGTGAGCCCATAGCTGTCAAAACCAGTCTTGGGTCGTGCATCTATTGGGTTGGCGTGGGTGGGCGGGTTGTGGGGTCTGTCATGAGGTTGCCGAACGGAGAAAAGGAACATTCTCTAAACTTCCACTTCTGTTGAATGTTCTGGAGATCCAATCGGAGACCGTGCACTACACGAAGCTTGTTGAATGCGATTTTGCCGAGGAAGACACTGGAACAAATCCACCAACAAAGCAGTTGTCCACGGATGATCGAAGAGCTCTGCAAATCATGGAGGAAACAACGAATCGAGTTGGTGACAGGTTTGATTGATTGATTGATTAATCTTTATTAGGGAGACTTTCAGCCGTTGGCTGGTTTGTCTCTCACCCGGTGACAGGTTTGAAATCGGGTTAATTTGGCGATTTGATTTCGTGGAATTCCCGATCAGCTATGGTTTGGCGTTGAAGCGGCTGGAGTGTCTAGAACGTCTAATGGACCGGGACCCTCACTTTAAGAAAAGCTTGTTCGAGCAGATGGAGGCATGTATTCCGCATCCACCGTATTCACCCGATTTGGCTCCCTCGGACTATTATCTGTTCCCAAACCTCAAAAGATGGCTCATCAATAAAAAATGCAGCTCACGCGAGGTAATCATCGACGCCGCGGAGGAGTATTTTGCAGACCTTCCGGAAAATTACGTTTTGGACGGGATCAAGAAGTTGTTAAATCGGTGGGATAAGTGTCTCGAGCTAAAAGCGGACTACATTGAATAAATTGATTTTTTTCATTCCCAAGGAGGTTACTTTTCTTCCCACCTAGTAGTGAACCCATGGGCTGAAACCACCGGCTTTATTTCCCTTTCAAAGGAAGCTTTGAGATGTTTCGTCTCAGAGAATTCCAACGGCGCTGACTGCAATTGATACCAGACGGAATCAAATTCTTAATGCAGACGCCCATCAGACGAGTCCATTATAAAATCGTGTGCCTTCTAAGAGGAAATTTACCCAGCTCATCTTATATCGAAAAGCGCCGACGGAGTCATTCTGTTAAGATTTTGAAATGCGTTTGCCTATTCCAGTTTGTAAAACGTGTGTGACCTTTTTTTGCTAACGCTGCAGCTGACGACCCCCGACTACCTTTAACCAGCCTCCACAACTCAGTTTCGGAGCTAGTTACTCATGGAGTTACTATGAGGAACTACCATAACAGGACTGTCTTTAACTCAATATTTTATATGCCACAATCAACTCACATACAATACAGCTAACCAATTACCTACATTCATTTAGAATGTAGTCAAAAATATTTTCCTTTTCTTCCGGAAGGAAAAGTCGTCCGAAAGCAGGCAATTTTCTGTTTTCGTTTTTATGTCGGACATTCATGCCACAGAGAACAGACGTTCATCTTCGGTCTGCTACTTACCATAACCATATTAACTTTTACACACGTTTTTCAAGAAAAGGTATATGGACATCAATGTCTGTTCTCTGTGATTCATGCAACTATTCCGTTTGTCTACCTGTTCCATACGGACGATAAAAAACTCCTGGAACAGGATTCACGCTAGGTCGTACGGGCATTTGGTTTCAAATATGCTAAAATATGTCTCAGTCTCTTCCTCTATTATACACAGAAAATCCGATTTTTTACACAGGATCTGCAACGTTTTTTTTCTTCCTGGCAATCTCCTTTTATCCAGCACCTGTTTCATGAGGTACATTACTGCCTGTGGCTTGGATAGTTGAGCAATTTTGCATCATACATATGCATACCATTGGGGTAGATATGACGACAAGAAGTAGAGCAGAGCAAACGCTCCGACAAAAGCTTCCGATCCCTACAGTCACGAGCAACAGCATGTGGACTGAGCACGGTCTGGTGATGGTGTGATGATGCTTGATATGATGTGCTCAGAGCTAGGTGAGCCTGTGCTCTCCGATGGGCATTCAACCGGTTGCTATAGTTATTGCCGGTATGTAGGTAACAACTGCACACGGTCACTGAGGTTAATCCTGCAATCAGTCGGTTCAACATATTTTTGGAGAATCTGTTTTAAGTAGAAGCTAGAGCGAGAAAAATGTTAGTTGGCTAGATCTGATATTTGGGAAATATTTGTTTGCTAGTCAAATTCGACCAAATTTCGAATAGTATCCAGTTACCGTGTGTGCCGAACCGATAGATGCACTTGTTTTCCCCCCATTCGACTGCTGCCAACGGGAAAACCACTGAGCTGGAAGAGGGTCGGTTGGTGAGGATTTCGTTTATGAAAATTTCCAAGAATATTTAAACTATTCGGTTGCCTCAAACTTGATTCACTGTGGCACGGTTGGTGGTGATTGCAAAGCATTAAAGAGAACCTATAGAACGGGGGAAAATTGAATTATTTATGTGTTTGTTTAAAACTTGTTTGCGATTCAAGCAGTGGTTGGCAGGGTGATTTAGGGAAATGAGTTGAAAATTCAATTCAAGCAAATTGGATTTATTGAATTCCGAACAGTTAAACCGTGGTGACGAATTCATGTTACCCCTCAAGATTTTGCCAACAAGACTGAATCCGATCATAAGTACTTAGGAATATATCTAACGGCCACGGTTAATCGACCCTTGTCAGTAAAGCAAAGATGCTGGCAGGGTGTTAAAGTATCCAAAGCAATTATTCCGTTTCTAGTAAAAAATACGGTACCTTGGGACATTGGAAGACAAATTTACCACTCTGTGGTAGTACCCACGGTTATGTTTGGTCTCAACGCAATGTCCTTGACGTCCCGAAACGGGAGATCATTGCGTTTGAAAGGAAAACAGTCCAAGAATGGTACACAGCATGTGGAGGTGTATCGAAGGTATCTCCGAGTAAGCTACTACAAAACCGTACGATAGTTAAAAAGATAAAGCTAAGAAGGATTTCTTACTGGGGACATATAGTTAGAAGACAACAAAACCACTTACTACAAGCCGCATACAGCTTTAAACTGGAAGTTCCTAAACAAAAATGCCGACCATGTGACACATGGAATCAAACTCTAGACAAAGATCTAGCTTCGTTGGGAAAGTCTAGAGCAGATCATGAAGGACTTTTACAAGACAAATGTAAGCTTAAGAAAGAAATATGTAAACCCTACGCAGCCGAAGACGTATCAGATAGTGAAGAATCCCTTGACAGAACATAGTGGGTTAAGTTTATACTATAAAGCAGCATCTGCTAAATATCTTTATGAGTATGCTAGCACATCTAAAACAATGCTTTATGTATTATCTCTTCTCACCTGTCTGCTTCTAACCTGGTTTGTATCTCTCAAGTCCGATTTCGGAGCTTACATATATTTTGCTTCTATTTTATATACGGGTTTCTGTGTTTTGCTTCATTTTATTAATCTGTGCTATACAAAAAAAAAATCATTACATTATATTATAATAAATTTTCAGGATGTGAAATTTCAACTACACTGCATACATTAAGTTAAATGCTGTTCAATTCTGCTGCGTTTGTAAAGGGTGATACGGTCAAAATTTGGTCAAGGGAAAACGCGTGTAAATCGGTGAAATCGTTTATTTAAAAAATCAAATTAAATTTCTTTTTCAAGTTCAATTAGTATAAAATTCAGGAAAAATATTCAGTTAGGCTTCCGCTTTTCCAAATCCGAATTGCCGGGCCTTACGTTTGACCTCTGCCATCAGATTATGTACAGCCACCTTGTCCACCTTCTTCGCCGCAGAAAGCCAGTTTGCCTTGAACTGCTGCTTGTCCTTAGCAGTTTTTTTGGTCTTCTTTAGGTTCCGCTTGACAATAGCCCAGTATTTCTCAATTGGGCGGAGCTCTGGCGTGTTGGGAGGGTTCTTGTCCTTGGGAACCACCTGCACGTTGTTGGCGGCGTACCACTCCATGGCCTTTTTACCGTAATGGCAAGATGCCAAATCCGGCCAAAACAGTACGGAACAACCGTGTTTCTTCAGGAAAGGCAGCAGACGTTTATTCAAACACTCTTTCACGTAAATTTCTTGGTTGACAGTCCCGGAAGCTATGAAAATGCTGCTTTTCAAGCCACAGGTACAGATGGCTTGCCAAACCAGATATTTCTTTGCGAACTTTGACAGTTTCGTGTGCTTGAAAATATCTGCTACCTTTCCCCTTCCTTTTGCCGTATAAAACTCCTGTCCCGGAAGCTGCTTGTAGTCGGCTTTGACGTAGGTTTCGTCGTCCATTACCACGCAGTCAAACTTCGTCAGCATCGTCGTGTACAGCCTCCGGGATCGCGCTTTGGCCGTCGTATTTTGTTTATCATCGCGATTTGGAGTCACTACCTTCTTGTAAGTCGATAGTCCGGCTCGTTTTTTGGCTCGATGCACGGTTGTAGACGATACACCCAGCTTATTTGCGGCATCTCGGAGAGATAGGTTAGGGTTTCGCTTGAAACTACCGGCAACTCTCTTTGTCGTCTCAGCGGCTTCCGGTTTTCGATTTCCCCCCGATCCAGACTTCCTGGCTGTCGACAAACGTTCCCCAAACACTTTAATTACATTTGTAACGGTTGAGCTTTTAGCGATTTTGCCAACTTTGCGTGCGAGTAGCTCGGATTTTCGCGATGCGCGAGCAAAATTTTGATACGCTGCTCTTCTTGCTTGGACGGCATTTTGACAACTGAAGAGTGAATTCCAAAATCAAAATAGGAGCAACATTCTACACACACACACCTTCAAAATGAGGGGTGTTCAGGTTTTTTAAATGCAAAATTGAAAGAAATACGTCAAGTTGATATTGACCAAATTTTGACCGTATCGCCCTTTACTGGATTAGATGAGATTGGATTAGTGACCGTGGATGTCATCATTTAAACCTATGAGATCCACCACAAATGAGTATAGCAGCGCAAGGAAACGGAACAGCACATAGACATTTTAGATGTAATATTCTTTATATATTATTTCAGGTCATCCATGGAGTTTCCAAGTTTTGTAAAATATTTTTTTATCTCGTGGCTATATTAGCATTGTCTAAACTTTTAGGTTCATGATGGATGCGCGAACCTTCTACAATCGCAGTGGGATAGCAGTCAGCAGACCCATGTAGTTATTATTATCATTTCACATTACAATATCCCTTCACTTTATTTTGTATACTGTTCTGTATGACATTGCATATTGATTTAATACTTCTATTGTTATTACCATTTTAATCATTACTCGGATATTTATGATTTACTTTAATATTATTTCAGTATCTTTACCTCGGAGCGTATGGTACGGTATGTCCACGCATCCTTCCTCCCCTGTAGATTCACAAAATGCGTTGTAATTCAAATCTATTTATTTGAATCCAACTCATTTTACAGAATCATCTTATGCGGTAAATGAAACGCAGAAGG
Source organism: Aedes koreicus (assembly GCA_024533555.2). Taxonomy (NCBI): domain Eukaryota; kingdom Metazoa; phylum Arthropoda; class Insecta; order Diptera; family Culicidae; genus Aedes; species Aedes koreicus. Next base: position 140,306 of record JAHHFK020005726.1, on the reverse strand, counting down.
CCTGGCCGCTTTGACGCTTGTATCATGTCTTTGATATGCTGCAAGCACCAATATTGACAAAAAAATTAATTGGGCGTCATCTAACCCAATTATTTCCAGGATGCTTTCTCGTACTGGCTGCGTCTGTATTAGATTAGATTAGATTAGATTAGATTAGACAAGATTGAATCCGATCATAACTTGTTCAACTTGTATACAGCTTAAAAAAAAGACATGTAATTGTCTACGTTATCTAATGTACATATATCGAATGCTAGATTTGGCATAAGCTCTTAAGATGTTTCATGTAAATTTAAGCCAGACATCGTCTAAATCAGGTATGTTTTATAGAACATTGATAAAAACTCGTTGTTAACGCTTGCTTTGGCTTGAAATTGGACGAGGTGAAATTTAACGCTTCTCTTAAGGTTCATCAAGGATCTCCAGATTGTCTAGGTGACACGTAGGTGATGGGTGGATGATGACTGCAGCCAATGAATCACTTAGAAGCTAAAGGTAAATTTTTTATTTCAACTATTTAAAATTGAGACCATTTGAGCTGCTCTTCAACTGTTATGTTTCCGTTGTAACTGTCCAAGCTTTTTCAAAATTTAATAAAATAGAAATAAATCTGAAAGCAGAGTAATTGTATATTTCATTTGTATGAAAAAACCTCTCTATACACAATTTGACGTGACTTTACACTTCGCAATTTCCACTTGAATGGCTGCTATAGAAAAATGACAATCTAACAACACATGGCAACACCTGACAACACGGCTTTACTCATATTATAGTTTTGAACACACTAGGAGGGTTTAAAAGCATCTAATCATCGACTGAATCAAAATCTTTACCCAGGTGATAAGTTTTATCTTAAATTAAGAGTGGTACTGCTCGAAAAAAAAAACTTAAAACACACAATCCACCCGACAAATATCAAATTAGTATCAATTCGAAATCAATTGAAATTTAATATTTCACATTTGTTCAAATTTCACCGAACAATTGTCAAATTTGTTGTCAAATTTACACAGTTTGAAAGCAACATTTAATTATCTGGGTTATCTAATGCACATACAGTCGGGTGCCGATCTTTTCGGTTACGTTCCTAACGGGCAAACCGCAAAGAACGATAGCCACAGCTTATGGCTTGTCACTAAAGCTTGGACTCGGAAAAAAATGCGACACTTTGTTTTGGGTGTAACTTTTTATCACGTGGGTAAAAATTAATGAAATTTTGGGTTATACTAGTTTAGAGTGTTATGTTTATGTGTGCAAAATTTTATCTGTCAAGTAGTTTTCAAGATGCATGCCGAAAACCGAAAACGGAATACCCGGAGAAGGCGCGGAAGATAAGGCAGTACTTTAAGAACAACCCGAACCTTTCCTCCCGAGACATGGCCAAAAAGGTCAATTCGTCGAAGTGGTTCATCCAACAGACCATGAAGCGGGCTGGGCTACGTGTTTTTAAGGTCAGGAAGGCGCCAAACCGGACTGACTAGCAAAACACGGTGGCCAAAATGCGTGCGCGGAAGCTGTACCGTGAGTGGCTGGTCAAGCCAGGCTGTCTCGTCATGGACGACGAGACATATATCAAGGCGGACACCAAACAAATCCCCGACTTCGAGTTTTTTGTCGGTACGTCCCGCATGGAGGTTCCGGAAAAGTTCCGGAAGAGAAAGATGGACAAATTCCCGAAAAAGTACCTGTTGTGGCAGGCGATCTGCGAGTGCGGACGGTACAGAAAGGCGTTCGGCACCATAAACGGGCAGATTTATCGAGAGGAATGCTTGCAGAAGCGCTTGCTGCCCTACCTCCTCTCTCACCGTGGTCCCACGCTGTTCTGGCCGGATCTCGCTTCGTGCCATTACGCCAAGCCTGTAATGGATTGGTACGAAGCGAAGGGCGTTAATGTGGTCCCGAAGGAGGCGAACCCGCCAAATACACCAGAACTTCGTCCGATCGAAAAGTTTTGGGCGATAATGAAGAAAAATTTGAAGAAAAGCGGAAAAACATTCAAAACCGATGAAGCTTTGGAGAAAAACTGGAAAAAATTGTGTAAGGAAGATGGACAAAGCCTCGCCCAAGATCTTATGAGCAGTGTTAAGAGAAGTGTACGAGCATTCAGCTTGGGGGAGGAAATTCAATAAATAAACATAGCTAATATATAGTTATTTAATCCCTGAAAATTTGAGAAGTATTCGATTTAAAATAAATTTTTGGTGATCATTTTTGTGTGTCTCATTTTTTCCGAGTCCAGTCTTTATACGTTAAGATTAAACTTTTTATTGCGTGAGACCTAAAGAGAAGTTTCAAATTATTCTTCAATATATGCTAAATCCTTCAATGAATTTGGTAAATCAACACGAAATTAGTAGTTAATTTAATTAATTTGGGAAACTCTTGGGATAAGGAATTTGAAAAGGAAGATTTGGAAGTATTGGATATCCCTGAAGGTGGATCCTGCTGTAGGGTTGGACAAAGAGCTAGCAGGGAAAACCGATCTTGACTTCTGGCAGACGACTCTCGTCTTTTGGCGCATAAGTCAGAATTTGAAGGCCCTACTAGAATCCTGCTTACAACTAGCGCTATTTAACTCGCCCATACCATGACAAATCCCTGTCTTTCCTGTAAGGTCGTTACGTTTTGTTGTTGTATTTGCTTTACACGCACAGAAAAAATATCAGAATTTTCATAGTGATGTAAACATCAAAGCATGTAAAATTTTATTTCATTCCTCTCGAAACAGCAACTTTCATGAAATAGATCTAACAAAAACGAGCTTTAGCACACAATGCTTACGGCAATGTATGGAATGTCCCAAAACATTACACAATGTATAATACAATATTTTGGGTTTTTTGATGTTCCATTTATGTGCATGATATTCAACAGAAATTCACACTACTTTTTTTAGCTTTGCGGTTTTCCAAAAAGGGTGTCCCACATCAAATTGCTGTAGAAGTACCTAGTGTACCTAGTTGACCGATCCTTTTCAAACTTTCAGACAATAAAACATAGCCCATAAGTAAGCTTTTGGCATGTTCATTTTATTCAACTTCAATACCATTACCGTACGCTCGCACCTTACGTTTAACTCCACTCGTTAGGCTCTACAACACCAGGCTGCAGCTTCTTCTGTATGGAAACCTACTTTTTCTTCATGTCTCTCTCAGATTTGACCTCCTTGGGATGCTTCTGTTGTGTCTGCTTCATAATAGCCCAGTATTTTTCGATGGGTCTTAGTTCCGGTGTGTTCGGGGGGGGGGGGGGGGGGGGGGGTTCATGTACTTGGCTACGAAAGTGATCCCGTTGGCTTCGTACCACTCCAGGACAACATAGGGCCTTCGTGTTGCTTTTACTGAGGAAGCCGACGCTTCTGTAGTCCGCCTTGACGTAAGTCTCGTCACCCATGATGAGACAATGAGGCTTCGTCAGCATCTGGGTGTACTGTTTCCGGGCCCGTATTTTTGCCGTTCGTCTCGATTTGGAGCCTTCTGCACTTTGTACGTATGCATTCCCTCCCGGTTCTTGGCTCTCTGAACGAAATACTTGGACAGATTCAACTTTTTTGCTACATCCTGGACTGAAGAATTGGGATTCCGCTTAAACGCTTTCACGACACGCTTGTGATCCTGATCACTGATAGACCATCCATTCTGACCGAATTTCTCTTTCCGTTTGATGCTCAGAGTAGTAACGTTTCATCACACGACTCACCGTTGACTGCACGATTCCGAGTTGTTTCTCGATGTCCCGATGAGAGAGTTGACGATTTTCCAAAATCAATTCGCGACGTTGCTTTTCGGGTGACGCCATGTTTTCCAATTTTCGAAAAATCGACGGCGATAAAAATACAAAAAAAAACGACTCTAAACTACTTCTACCGAAATTTTCAAGTGAAAATACCCTATGGGTAATTTTCTGTAGCGTTTCTCGCGTGATGCAATTTGATGTGGGACACTTTTTATGTTCGAATACAAATTTTCATCATTGTGAAGGTATGCGCCATGTACATATTTTGTATTGGTATTGGTGTCAACTTAAGCCTCATATATATGCTAACGGCGCAGGGATGCCAATGTTCCAGTTTAAACTGGATTCTTCCAGTTTTTTTACGGGATCCAGTCATACGGTCAAATCTTCAAATCGTCCAGTTTTTCTGACTTTTTTCCAGTTTTTTCCAGTTTTTTTTTCTCAACCCTGTTTGCTTTACCCATTAATTGTAGGACTTTTTTTTTTTAATGCGTAAAGATTCCTATCCCCTTAAAAAGGCTGCTGTGTTTTTTAGAGTTTATCAAACAACTATCTGTCAACTGCAGCTTTTTGAAGTTTTATCAACGCACACTAGTGAATCATTTGAATTAAAGAAATGTGAACAAGAGGGAAACAGATTAGTTGGGAAAACAAAGATGATAAGTATCAAGAAATGATAACACTAGTCTGCAAAATAAATTAAAAGTGATGAACTTTATAATTCGACTAATGTTTCTATTGTGAAATTTTATGAGAATTCAAAAATGCCGTCAAAAAAAAAAAAATTAAAAGAGAACAGTTTCGAGATACGGATAAAAGCTGATTTTTTTATAAATGAACAAAAATACATTTACTTAAAATAGAATATCTCCAACGCGTGTGATTCAATTTCAAATATTTTATCACTAAATGAAGAAAAATAAAATTTAACACTGATCTTCTGAACATTGCAATATTCTAGGAGTAATAGTTTCGACGATATTTATAAGTATATAATTTTTTGTGACTTTGTTGGAGATTTGTAAGAAAAATTGTGCTATTAATACTAAAATAACGTCAACAAAAAAATATATTGCATCTTTAACTTAAAGCCAAAGAAAAAAATAAGAAAATTAGGGCTCAATGGTGAAAATCGGTTGAAAAATGATGAAGTTGTGCTGGTTTTTGGAAAAAGTGCAGAAATGCGAAAAAAAAAACAGAAATTCGAATGTTTTACTTAAGTTTTATTTATTTACACATAAATGATAAACTCTGATTTTAAAATAACACTAAGAATGCTTTAAACAGTTTTTAAAATCTGTTGGAAACAAATTACTTTAAATATTATCTTTTTTTCAGCTTGGAAAACTTTTGTGTCATTCCTCCACAAAAATGGCCGTGGGTTGAATGTGGTAGGGAAGCGGTACCTATCTTGAGCTCAATAAGCAGACCTCCAGTGGAAATCGGTGAATATGCACTGAATACCGAACACTAAGTACACAAGTTATTCAAAATTTATTCGTCCACTTACCGTTAATCGTTTAGAAACGCACAAAACATTCGATTCTGATAATTTTCTTCCAATTTAATACGGAAAAGTTGCCACTGCTATGTACCTATTTTAATAATATCACGAAAAACATTAATCCCATCTGTGTACAAATGTTAATCGTACTGATTTTAATCATGAAAAAATATAAACAAGTTAACGCTCTCCACTACTACACCCAAAATTAAATTTCTCGCATGAAGTAGATCATTTGACAGCACTTTAATTATGTTGGATAGCCTGCATATAACCAAGACAAAATGAACGGGTTTGTTTGTTATTCTTCCATGAGAATATTGACAACAAGACTCACCATTTTTAGTTGGGCATAGAATGCTCTATGAATTGAACTAGTGTGCGTGTTGATGTGTATGCTATACAGTATGTGAGCAGTGCCGCCAAATTCAACAGAGATGGAAAAATATTATTAAATGTGGGATTTTATTTCTCGGTTAATATTGAAAAAATCTACAATTAGAAGCATGTTATTGTTTATTTAATCTATGGAAAAATAAAATAGTTTAACTTTGGGCGATTTGTAGCACTCCCACAGAACAGGTGATATTGATGTACTGCCAAACTCATTTCATTCGAATAAGAGTCATAATAAAATAGTTTGGCAACATCAAGCGATTACGTCGATTGTAAACACAGTTCAGAATAGGTGCAAGCGTATTTAAATTATTGTGAAAATTAATCCCATAGTTATCTCGTATTTTATCACGTATTCGTAGATTCTCGTGTGGCTAGTGTAATAAGTGAAGTGTGATTTTTATGGTTTGTGCAATTACGCAACGAAAATGTGTGAGGATAAAGTGCAATTAAAGAGAAAACTTGGAGTCTGGCTCGGGTATATTCCCTAGTACGGTTAGATCAATACGACGAATTTGTAGTGCAAAGGTAAGAAATTGTGTTGAAAATCTGACTGCTCATTATTTTTACGAAATTTAAGTCTCCGAAACGTTTTTGTAGCTTTTAATTATATTCAAGACCTAATTTTATTTGTCAGGATTATATATTTTTGGTTACTGCGTCCGTTTATTGGAGAAATTAAACATCTTTTTACGTTTGAAGTTGGATGACTGCAGAATGTGAAGAATATATGTACTATGGTGAACATAGGTTCCGCTTCCCTACATGTTTAATACCACAGAACCATTCAAAGATCGAAACGTCATTTAGGTCAAGCGTTATATAATAAATTAAATGTCCTTTGTGGTTCCACGCATAATTTAAAACCATTCATTGACAATTCCCCATATTATTGATAACTATTTCCCATATTGTTGTGACAATAACCCTAAAGTTGACAAGTATAAGTTAACAGTATCCTATACAGTTTTAACCATATGGCAGAGGCCATATAACATTATACTGAATAGGCGGTTATATTCGCTTTATTTTCGTTCTATTTTATGTCAAAATGTTGGGATATAATCCAGAATTAAAGAAATCTTACAATACAATATGGCATACAGTAACCATCTGTGTTAGTGTAATGAATTTTTAGTTAGACCCATTTCAGAACAATTCCACATATTGTAACAATATATCTCACATACAACATATAAATCTTAATATGCGACAAATGGCAACGCTGGATGTGCGTTGTGTAGACATTCTGTCAGTTGTTGTTCGTTTGTTACGCGCGATGAAAGGTTATCGAGACATCGTAATAATGCGTTTTTCTAACGACCAGGCGATATATTCCGACTTCTCCAGTGCCGTGTACTAATACTCGACTGATAGACTAATAGTCGAGTATTAGTATACGACACCGAAGAAGTTCTCACATTGTAGACGAAATACGCGTATCTGTCAAGATAAGCAATAACGGTAGTTGGAATTAAATGCAAATTACCAATCTTTCTTCTCATTTGTTAGTTACAGGTATTCCACTAAAAAGCTTACATTCTCCAGGATTCATAAATATTAAGTTCATACTGATAAATTGTACTTGTCGTTATCAAAACCGAGCATGTTGCGATTACGGAAAAATTCTATCGTTATATCGATGACTATCACACAAAATGGTTACAATAACCATGAAAATGGTCGAATTCATTGACTATGATCATGGTAACAAGGACTATTTCGACATTATGGCCAATTTTGGATCAACTATTTTTAATGGTAGTTTTGACCATGATCATAGTCAGTTCTAAATCATTATACTGCAATAGTCATCCTAACCCCCAATATTGGTAAAATTGACAATCAAATTCGTCTCTGTGTATTCACAATGTCTAATGCGCTACTGAGCACCAGCTACAAGTCTCTCTCCCAAATTCTAAACCACCGTCTATTACCAATTGTAAAAGAGTTTGTGGGGCACTACCAAGTGGGACTCATAGGTCCCCGCGGTACTACGGACCAGATTTCCGCCATTCGGCAAGTCCTAAAGAAATTTTGCGAGTGTAGCGTGCCCACACATCATCTTTTCATCGATTTCAAATCAGCTTACGAAAAAAATAACCGAGACCAGCTATGGCAGATCATGCACGAATATGGATATCCTGAAAAACTGACGTGATTGGTCAAAGCAACGATGGATCGAGTGGTGTGTGTTGTCCGAGTCTTTGAGGCAGTCTTTAGTCCTTTTGAATCTCGGAGAGTGTATGGATTGTCATGTTTGATGTTTAATACTGCATTGGAGGGTGAGATTCGAAGAGCTGGGATAGACACGAGTGGCACGATCATCAGGAAGTCTGTCCAACTTTTTGGCTTGCTCGACGACGTGGATATCGTAGCACGCAACTTTGAGATGTTGACGGAAACGTACATCAGATTTAATGCAACTGATAGGATTGAGCTTGTGATTAATATGCGTTACAAACAAAATACATGAAGGAAAGAGGTTCACGAGAAGACAATGTTAGCCTCCCACCACGAGTTCAGATCGGAGGTGATGACATTGAGGTAGTAGACGAACTTGTGCCATAGATGACCTCTGATAATGACACCAGCAGAAAGATACGAAGGCGTATTATGGCTGGAATTCGTGTCTACTTTGGACTTTAAACGACGCTTAGATCGAACAAACTTCACCGAACTACAAAGTAGACCAAGACATTAATTAGACCGGTAGTCCACTAGGGCCACGAAACATGGATTTTACTCGTGCAGGACCAACACGTCCTTGGTGTTTTCAAGCGGAAGGTGTTGCATACGATCTACGTTGGAGTGCAGATGGAAGACAGAACGTGGAAAAGGTGAATGAGTCACGAATTGGAATTGCTGGGAGAACCTTACATCGTTCATACCGCCAAAATCGGTCGACTACGATGGACTGGGCATGTTGTAAGAATGTCTGACGACCGCCCAGTTGAAATGATTCTTAAAAACGAACCAACGCGTACAAGAAAAGGAGGCGCGCAACAAGCAAAGTGGATCAAACAAGTAGAAGGTGACCAGCGGACCCTTCGCAGATTGCGAGACTGGCTAAATGCAGCCATGGAGCGAATAGAATGGAAACAACTTCTGTATACAGCAGAGGCCAGCCCGGCCTTGGTCTGGTTGGTAAGTAAGGTAAGTGAGCACAAAAGTGAGTCCTTATTAGTCGAGGGTGAGTCCTTTTACATCGTATCAACAACAATATAGGCCAGACTTTTGAATCTCTTTAAACCGTACTAAAGGGTGTTCCGATCAAAATTTGGTCAAACAGTAATGTGTGTGAGTCCATCAAAGTTTTTATTAAAAAGTCAAGTTCTTTTTCTTTTTAACGTTCAGTTAATACAGAATACAGGAGAAATATTCAGCTAAGCTTCCTTCTTACCGAATGCAAATTGCCGGGTCTTTCGTTTAACACCTGCCATAAAATTTTGCACAGTCTTCTTGTCCACTTTATTTGCCGCAGAACGCCAGTTTGCCTAGAACTGTTACTCGCTCACAACAGCTTTTTGAGTCTTCTTAAGGTTCCGCTTGACGATGGCCCAATATTGTTCGATTGGGTGGGGCTCTGGCGTGTTGCGAGGGTTCTTGTCCTTGGGCACCACTTGAACGTTGTTGGCAGCATATCACTCCATGACCTTTTTACCGTAATGGCAAGATGCCAAATCCGGCCAAAATAGAACGGAACAGTTGTGTTGCTTCAGGAAAGGCAGTAGACGTTTTTGTAGGCACTCGCTCAGATAAATTTCCTGGTTGATGGTTCCGGTCGCAATGTAAACGTTGCTCTTCAAGCCACAGGTACAGGTGGCCTGTCACACTGATATTTCTGCCACCTTTCCCCGTCCAGTTGCGGAGTAAAATTCCTGTCCAGGAAGCTGTATAAAGTCTGCTTTGACGTAAGTTACATCGTCCTGTGCCACGCAATCAAACTTCGTCAGCATCGTCGTGTACAACTTTCACGATCGTGTTTTGGCCGACGTGTTTTGTTTATCGTCGCGATTTGGAGTTACCATTTTCTTGTAAGTCGACAGTCCACCTCGTTTTTTAGCTCTATCTACGGTTAAAGGCGCCACTCCCAGCTTCTTTGCGACATCTCGGACAGAGCGGTAAGGGTTCCGCTCGAAACAGCGGGCAACTCTTTTTGTCGTCGCTGTGGCCTCCGGCTTTCGATTTCCCCCCGATCCAGCTTTCCTGGCTGTCGACAAACGTTCACCGAACAATTTTAATACGTTGGTAACAGTTGATTTAGCCACATTCAACAATTTCACCAACTTGGCGTGAGAGTAGTTTGGATTTTCGCCATGCACGTGAAAAATTTTGATGCATTGCTTCTCTTCCTTCGACAACATTTTGATAACTGAAGTGCTAATCTCAATATCAAAATAGAGGCATGATCTTGATCATGACGCACACATCTTCAAAATGAGGGTTGTGAAAAATTGTTTAATGTACGATGAAATGCGTCAAGCTTAAGTCGACCAAATTTTGATCGAAACACCCTTCAAATGAAAAATAGCAACCGTACCATGGAGATGGTCAATTTTTTTGGCGGTCGCAATACCCTTCTTTGTAGGCTAAAAACGTAGAACGAAAATGGGTGCAGAAAAACAATGTAGATTGTTGGTAATATCGCCAAAAAAAATTCATGTTCTGAAATTTCATGCCCCGTATAGAATTTTAGATAAGTTTCGGAAGGCATTTGTTGATAAATGGCTCCCGTGGTTGGTGAATTCTAATAGAACGTGTTTAAGAATAATGAAGTATGAGCTCCCCGTTACAACGGGGATTAAATCAAACAATTTACGCTTTAATCAACTTCTTCTTTTTTTTTTATAGTTAACTAACACGAAATGCAATTTTCCAAAATTGCACAAATGTAACGAAAAGATTGATGAAATTAAGTATGAAGTGAGTTACGACAGATTTATGAAAATGTTACGAATTTAACCAACAACAAATTTTACTAAGATAACGACCAATGAAGTAAGAGCCATCAATACGAACAGCTCAACCTTATAAATGTAAGCCATCTTTTTGAGCCTAATAGTATTTCTAAAAGAATGTCATCACTTGCAAGAAAAAAGAACTTTCATCAATATCAATCTTTATTACATTAAATTTCAATCTCGTTGTTGAATCCAAACATTATGATGCAATAGTGTTAGTTACAAATTACTTGCTACATCTCCTGCCTTGGGAATGCCATCAATACATTCAACTCAATCATTCTTCATTTAAATAATAAATAACCACTTTCAGCATCGCTCACATCAACATTCTGCCACTGCATGCAACTCTCCCGTCTCTTCAATTGCAGTTTCGTCTAGCTTAGTCTTCTCGAGCATCATACACATGCTCCACTTTGAATGACGTAATTAAAATGCTTAATTATCACTCAGACGTGTTTTCCCGACATTCACACAGCTAATGAGTGATTCTTTAGTTGCTCTTCACATTTGTTCGACGTTGCCAACGGCACTGTTTTTCCTCGCAATCGTGTCCTACAATTTTTAACGTCAGGACCACTCCAACCAAGCCCGAGAGTAGTGGCACATCTTGGTAACTACACTTGTCCACCGATGCGTGGTCTCGTACCCGACAGATTTCAGCTCCTCTAATTGGTAATTAATGTGACGCACATGTTCAAACTCACTCATTCACTCGATCGCTTGATGATAAGGGAGGATTACAATAAATTAAAATCGCCTGCTGCGTTACCTTTCAACGCCACATAACATAAAGCTACACCTAGAAACATTCTTCGGTTAATTCTACCAAGTGTAGACATAATAAAACACGCTCTCAACTCATTCACTCTCACTCAAACCCGTTGACTATTTATCGCCGCCGTCTATCGCTTGTGAGCTGACGGGCCGGACGTCGAACCGGGATGGTCGGCCAGAGTCTTCTGACCTTCGGGGCTCTTGAGGAATACGGACACCTCACTGTGGTCGATGTTTGGATCGTATGAGGATGCTTCCTGCTGGAAGCTTCCCTGCGGTTGCTCGATGGCGGACAGGATTGATTGGAGCAGTCCTTCGGTAAGAATTTGCTCATGTGGAGCGCCGGATCCTCCATGAGACGAACCGTGAGGATCGGCAGATTGGAACTGAAGCTGGTAAGATCCCAACTTTCCTTGCACTGGAATCGTCAAACTGTGGGATTTTTGAGCGGATACAAGCTCCAGTCCTCCGAGACCTCCACTGAGACCGGGAAGGCTGCCTGCAGAAACTGATTCGCTACCAGACAACTGATGTGAGGTGCGGAACTCACTGACCAAGCTTCCGGAAGCGGGTGGACCGTAGCTAGAATCGATGCTGTTGGATTCTTCGCTCGTATAGGCCTGAGCTCCGGAGGATCCAAAATAAACTGTCTGCTGATCGCCGGATTGTCCGGAAAATTCTGGACCATGTCCACAGTCGTTGCTGGAAATAGGCAAGACATTGAGATCGGGATTACGTGGTTGCTGGACTTGAGCGAGAGCTTCTGGGAATTGGTGCTGAGTCAGGAATGGCTGCGGTGGTTGTTCGGATGGGAGAGCATACAGCTCTTGGGGTCTGTGAGGGGCAGTTGAGATGTCGCTGGTTGGTGGTGGTAGGTAAACATCGCCAGTGTAGTGAGGCTTGGTTCCAAAGTGGTCCAACTGTTCAACTGTATGTCCGATGGATTCAATCAAACCGGCCGGAACTGGTGGACGGTAAGCAATGGGTTGACGTGGTGGTGCCACTGGACCGGACCATGGTCTTAGATTGCCGCTGATGGATCCGTGGGAAATTGCTAGTCCGTGTTGATACGATGCAGGGCGATGTTGCTGAGGAGCTCCATATAGCGGTGATGGCGGGAACTGGAATTTCGGGGGGGATTGTGGTGGTGGTGGGGGTGGTGGCAGTGGTTTCACGAACGAAGGCTTGTAAGTGCCTGGGGCGTACGAGTCGGCTGGTGGAGCGCCATAAGAGTCAGAAATGAAGTTCGAATGAATCTGTTGGGGAATACAAATGATTAATGATTGTTGTTGATTGGGCACCGAGTGATTATAGACAACCTCAAAGCTGTTTCCCTTGGACAATTCCAGACCACTGTGTTGTTCGTTGTGGAATGCTGGGCCGTGTTCCAGGCGAGGTAGCTGGAGACCGATGTCACCACCGGAGATTTGCTGTTGACCACCGAGGAAGTCACCGCTGGGTGGAGGTCCGTAGGAAGATTCTGGAGAGTTGATTTCTACATGGCTGGGTGGACCTTGAACGACGGGACCGGCAATTGGTTTCCATCCGTCACATTTGATCTCTGGTGGAGTTGGGGGCAGGTGAGCCGAAGCGTGATGACCGAATGATTGTTGAGCGGTGAAAATTGGTTTCGGTGGTCCGTAAACTTGTTTCGGAGGACCATAGGCGGGTTTTGGTGGCCCGTAGATTGGTTTTGGGGCGGGTGGGTTGAATGTCGGAACACCGTAGGTGGGTTTCTGTGAAAGGTGTTTGATGTTAGAGCGTGATTGAATATAATATTGAGAAAGATACGTACCGGAGGACCATAGACTGGTTTTGGTGGAGGTCCATGGTGATAGTGCTGCTGCTGCTGCTGCTGCAGTTGATGCGGTTGGGGATGGTGTTGATGGTGATTGGACTCTGCTTCACCTCCAAATCCGAATGTCGAAAATAGTGATTCAAGGAACGACGACTGCTTCTTTGGTGGATATGAAAAGTGCTGAGCTGGTGGGTGATGATGCGGGGGTGGTCCATAGACGGGCTTTGGTGCGTGATATACTGGTTTTGGAGCCTGAGGGGGAGGTCCGTATTCGATGTTGATATTGGGAGGCCCAAAGTGTTGCACCGGGACGCCGTACTCTTTGTGCGGTACAATTGCAGGTGGGACGTCCGGTGGAGGAGGTGGGTAATGTGCTACGGCTGGCGCTCCATAGACTGGTGCTGGCAGTTCGTATGAAGTGTCACCGGGAGACGAGGGTGGTGGTCCATAGGTATCGGCAATTGGTGCCTCACGACGTTGGGCTTCGGTATTGACGACTGCTTGAGTCGCCGTCGTGAGCACCAATGCACAGATTAGCAATGCTGATGGTCGCAGCTGTTGGAAGAGAAAATGAAGATGAAGAGAAATAAGAAATTGAACGGTTTATCCTCTTTCTGCTACAAGGTCTGACGTCGGGCGTGCGCACACGCTTCTCTTTGAGGTAGGTCAGTAATTGGAATCAGTTATGACCACACCTTCTTCGAGCCAACGATGCGATGCCGCGCACATCGCCGATGTTGGACCCTAGTTGGGTATTTATTTATTTATCATTCAGTTCCGTCTTGAAGGCAGCTTAGATGACAACTGTGGCAAGACGACGATTGTGTTGCGATCGGATTTGGAACAAATCGATTTAGGCGGTAGGTTGGGGTGTCATAAGTATTTTCTGAATTTTCTTCCGGGGTGAATGGCGAAATGGTTCAGCTTGAGAAATGCTTGAACATGAATGTGTTGCTTGTGAGTGATGATGTTGGAAATGGAGAGAAAGCAAGTTTATTATGGATCCCTTGCTGACCCGGCAAATTTCGTACTGTTTGCAATGTTTTTTTTTATGGAAATGGGAATTTACAGCAAAATAATCAAAATTAATTTATTTGTCCAGCATCATTTATTTGTCAAGGTATTTTTTTTTATTTTGTTATTTCATTTAAATAAAATATCGACAATCGATGCTGGGAAAACCTGCTTCAGTGCTTTCTGAAGATTCTTCTTAAGAGCATGTTCTTTTCATTTAAACCTTAAAGATTTCAGAGCGTTTAATGGCAGATACATTTATCGTCATCTCTAAACTGTTCCTTAACTTTATTTGAGCATTTAAAAAAGGAAACGATGACTTGAGAAAAAAATCAATTATCTTTTAAAACTGCTCTTTACGTGGCTTAAAGGTGCTCATGATAAGGTTGCATCAAAATCAAATTGCTCTATCTTTTGACCCCCAAAAAAAAAACCCAACCACACACACCCCCAAAAAACAATTTTTTCCCCCCCCCCCCCCCCCCCCCCCCCCCCCCCCCCCCCCCTTTTTTTTTTCTCCTTTCCCCCCCCCCCCCCACACTACCCACCTCTTACCTTTTTATTTAGTAGTATTTATTTATTTATTTATTTATTTGAAGTAAATACTTGTAGCTTAAGGGTTGTCCCTTATCAAAATACTACAATCGGTGTTCAACGTTGCTCGTACCACTTCCATATCCAAAAAACATTATGAAGCAAAACACACAAAAAAAAACTTACTTAAAAACTAAATACTGACTTATTGACTTGTTGACTAACTGCCCCACATTCCCTAATTCTCTCCATTGAGCCAGATCAAACATTCACGACGGAAAATTGCTGCAGAACGCACATTTTTTATTACGTTTGGAAGTTGATTCCATAAGATGAGTGCACGTACGAAAAAGGTATTGGCATAATGTGATGAGCAATGCTGCAATAAAATAAAGTGTTGTACACGGTTGCTTCTAAAAGGTTGTAGCTTATCAGCAAGATATTGCGGTCCTTGATGAATGATTTTGAATAATGTTACATAGCAACGTAATTTAAAAAAGTCATAAAACGGACATCCTAGGAGTTGTCGCTGTAAGTGCGTCACTCTGGAATATCTGTTCAAATTGAACACCCAACGTACACAATGATTCAAACAAACTCTCATGCGATCATAATCAGCGGCTGATGCGTTTAAAACTAGTTCCAGACCATATGACAAATGAGGCAACAAAAGAGATTTAAATAGCTTGATTTTGGTAGGTATGGAGAGCATTGAAGCTGTTTGTTTCAAGTGGCGAAGACCAGCATAAATTTTACCACATTGATAATTTACCTGGAAAGTCCATTCAAGGTTGCTTTGGAAAATAATTCCTAGATTAGATACTTTCTCCACATATTGGATGACCTCATCATTAATAAACAAATTTGGCAAAAGTGGACGAGTTTGTTGTCTTGTAATATACATTGCTTTGGTTTTAGATGAATTGATGGGAAGTAGATTATTTTCAGACCACTTTTGAACACGCTCAAGATCGGAGTTGATTAACTGTGCCAAATTCTCAAAATTGGTGCTTGTTGAACAGAAGTAAAGCTGCACATCGTCAGCAAACATGTGTATAAGACAAAATTTCAAAACCGTGGGGAGATCGTTTATAAATAATGAAAATAGTAGTGGACCTAAAACGGACCCTTGGGGTACACCTGAAAGGATACTGATAGACCTGGACAAAATACCATTTGCCTCTACCACTTGCGTGCGTGAGCTTAGATAGGATTTTATCAGTGTTACCGCATCACGATGAAAGTTAAATTTGTGTGATAATTTATTTAGGAGTTTTACATGTGAAACCCTGTCAAAAGCTTTAGAAAAGTCGATGAGAAGCAGAAATGCTACACCTTTCTTATCTATTGTCTGATGGATATCGTCATGAACCTTAAGTAAAGAAGAAATTGTGCTATGCCTAGATCTAAATCCAGACTGGTGCGGGCTAAAAAGGTCAAATTGTTGCACATAATCTTGAATTTGAATTTTCAAAATTTTTTCTAACGCCTTCGAAAGAGAACATAAAATGCTGATTGGACGTAGGTTCTCCAAGGTATTATTGTGAGGCTTTTTACGTATTGGAATAACCTTGGCAGTTTTCCAAGCACGAGGAAACTTACTGGTGGATATAAACAGGTTAAACATATAATTAATAGGAACAATTATGAAGGGCAGGATAATCTTAATGTACTTTAAATCCACACCATCCAAACCAACTGCATTTGACTCAATAGAAAGGATTGCTGAAGAAACTTCTAACTCAGTACAAAGTGAAAACCTGAAACCACTTGAGTTTAGAGGCGGTATATGCTGGAGGCATGAATCCCGTGTAAAGTTATTGCCAAAATAAGTATTAATTTCATCACCAGTGCTATGGCATTCAACATCGTCATTTGAAGCAGTAATATTGAGCTTCTTTAGCCTTTTCCACATTTCCTTGTTAGAGGACGCTGATACCAGATTAGTGGAAAGGTAATCAGATTTTGCTTTATTAATCAAACCAGTAACTCGATTCCGAAGCCTTTTATACTGGTTTCGATCAAGCTCACTTTTAGTGCAAGTCCATTGGCGATATGCTACATTCCTTGCAATCATAACATTTAAAATATCATTGTTAAACCATGAAGCATTTGACCTGAGGCTAGGTGCACGCAATGGGACAAAGTTTTCATAAAGTTCAATTACGGTATTATTGAAGAAGTCGAGAGCCAAGTCAGAATCAGTGATACTATATAGTAACGTCCAATCAAGATGTTCCAGGGTGTTTTGGAGTAGAGAATAATCTATTCGATTATAGTCTCTGAATTGTCTCGGACGCTCAGTTCTAATACGGCTTATATTGAGCGATGAAAAAATAATGTCGTGCTGAGAGAAACCCGGGGCTGCTACTTGATTAAAGTTACGAATGAAATTATCATTATTAGTTAACAACAAATCAATCAACGAGCTACCACCGTTATAAAAATGAGTGGGCTCACTGTTGACGCAAAATAATCCGAAATTGTCCAAGGCATTACAAAAACGAGACGTTTTCGAGCAATTATTCCTTAAATCTGTATTGAAATCACCTAATAAAACAATGTTTGCAAAATTTAATGATAAATCGGCCAGCAATTGATCTATTGTACTTGAACAATCGACTCCCGGAGGGCAATACACCACACCCAAAAGAAATTTATCTTGGTTAACATTAACTTCATTCAGTGCGATTCAGATATGCCGTTACCAGTTCTGAAGCCGCAATTACTTTAAATCTGATACCACTTTTGTAATAAATACAAATTCCTCCCTCTCGTCCATACTTTCGATCATTTCGTAAAATCGAATAACCTTCAACATTAACGGTACTATCAGGAATACTATCACGTAGCCATGTTTCAGTTACACAAATTATATCCAGCTTGCTATGAGAGAAGCAAGACTTGAATTCATCAAATTTACTCAACTGACGAGCGCACAAACTTTGAACATTCATGTGACACACATTAATGAGATCATCAGGAAGAGCAACATTCATAACAGTCCTTGTTATGTCAGCAAAACCTATATTCGTACGTGCATCATTTCTTGATTGACTACCCGCCATCATCGGCTAGCAGCAAGTTCAATCGCGAACACAGGAACCAGCAAAAATGGAGAGAAATAGAGCCTGGGAGAGGCAACAAGTCAATGGACGAACTATAAATCATAATAATGGAACTCATTTCTAAACATTACTAAGAAAGTGGTAACAGATCGTGATTTCAATGAAAAAAAAAAAAAATTATTAAAGCTATGAAATACAAATACAGCAGCAACATTACATCTGCATCCAGCAACAGCAACAGCCAACGTCAGCCCCAGCAGCAGTCTCGATCACCACTAATCTCCCACAGGTTGTCTAACCGAAACGGTCTCCAACAGCAGCAGTAACAGCAGATAACTTTTAGGAGGGAAGGTAACAAGGAAAAAACTCATGGAATGGAATCACGGAAGAAAGCATGAAAGGAATTAGAAAAATGTATATAGGAAGGGTTTCGAATTTTAACTTTTAGGAGAGGAAGAATCATAGGATTGAATGATAGGAATCAAGGATCAAACTAGGCAGGAAGAGAAATTGCAAGGAAAGGTTAATTTTGGTTGAATCCATACTTCTTCAGTTGACCAACATCCAAGATAGGTTGAGCAGCAACGTCCTCGTTCGGCTTCACGTAAATTGTACCATCTCGAGAGAACACAGTTCGCCACTTTTCAACTTCAGCGTAATCCCTTTGACGGTACGTGCCGATTCGGTGAGATTCTCATTAAGGAACACGCGTTTATCGATTTCGAATCCCAGCTGGTTCAGGTTCAAGTTTTTCTTCGAGAGATAGTGGAAGAAAAAGTCATCTCTAGCAGCTTTGAATGCAAATTGGAGCAGTATAGGTGGAGATGGGCCAGTTGTGATTGGGGTTCGAGCCAGCCGTTTAGTGTAGATAGAAGGATCCGAACTTCCATACCCGAGAGCAGCAGACACCAATTTCACAACGCTGTTGGTGTTTTCCGAAGGGCTGTAAGGTACTCCGGTGAGAATGAGATCATTCGACTTCGCCAGCTTGTTGATTTCATCCTTATTCCTCCTAACATCGATATAAGTTTTAGCTTGAACCTCGCAAAGTTGTTTATAATGCCGGGAACAGTCAGCTTATAGTTGAGACGCAATTTCATTGACGAGAGCTGCATTATTAGAGTCAATCTTCCGTTCGATTTTCTCGTTTCCATCGGCGATCAGTTGTTTTATTCGCAACAGAAGAACGTCAAAACTTTCTACCGTGTCCTCCATCTGGTCCAGATCTTCACGTGAGCATTTTTTGTTTTGTATCTCACCAGCAGAACACAGCGGTAGATCAATTGTTGTTGATTTATATTTGCCGTCTTTACCCATGGTAGCAGCTCGAGTTTGCCTGTTGGTGTTCATCCGAGTGAGTGGATGTAAAATGTGCGCGCAGTAACAATATGATGAACAACCAACCGATGTATGCTAAGATGGACGGGAAACAAACTCTTTCACACGCGAAGTTAACTTCTCGTTTATGAGCGATGGTCGGCTGTTATCGATGCTTTTTTAGTTTGATTACGAAGGACTATGATGCAGTGAGAAATAATATCGGCATAGATTATAGCATCGAAGAATTTAACACGAAGAAAAGCTTCATCGAATCACGACCGCGAACAACTCACATTCTACCGCGCTCCATCACACTCACCACCCCCCACCCCCCCCCCCAATTTTATATATTTCTATAAATTTTTTTTTTTTCTACCCCCCCCCCCACCCCCAACCCCCACCCCCGCCACAAAAACTTATCCCCCCCAACGAGGAAGATGGCGGCCGCGCCTTTTTTTTTTTTCCCTCCCCCCCCACCCCACATTCGTACGTGGCCCTCCCATTTCCCCCGCCGGGTTTTCTGTTTTGTTTTTTTTTTTTTTTTTTTTTTTGGGTTTTTTTTCTTTTTAAAAAATATACACCCCCCCCCCCCCAATTTTTTTCCCCAAACACACCACCCCCCCCCAACTTTTTTTGACAACCCCCACTTATAATTTTTGAAAGGTTTTTAAATTTTTTTTCGACTTTCCCGCCCCTTTTATTTTCCCTTGACCCACTTTTACGACCACTCCCTTCCTTCCTTTGGACACTCAGACGCTCCTTGAAGGTTCTTATTACACGAGACACAGTTGTATTTGCAATTCCAAGCCTTTTAGCAATCCACCGGTGGGACGCCCCTGGATTTTGATTGTGAGTGCACAAAATTTTCTCACGGACAATTTCTTGTTTCGACGACATGACTGGAACTACTGAATGTATAACTATGAAACTTAGCAGATGTAAATAATACACTATGGATACGATCTACTCAAATTTCTAGGTTTTTTACTCATACGATTCAAAAGTTACAGAAGATTTTCTGTGTGCCATTTTAATCGAATACACCCTTTAACATACACAAAAAAATACTTAATTTTAACAGGCGTGTAAAATTTCCCCTCGTTTAATTCCAAGCCAAATAAGGCATAAACCACGAAATTGTTTGCAATCTTTTATGTGCCATACAACAATTCGGCAATTTTTTATACAACAGGCTAGATTCACGCGTTATCTTGCCTCATTTACATGAAATATCTCATTGTTTTCTGTCTAAATCTAGGTAAAGACTGTATTCGATGAAATTTGGCCACACAAAATAGGTCACCAAAAATTTTCCTTGAGCCCGATTATTTTAAAACTTTCTGGAAATGAAGTACTACTTAATGTTTCGACATCATTGGTTTATTGAACCTCTTCTCCCAACCCAAATGCCCGCACCTTTGCCTTGACCCCTTTCATCAAATTTTGGGCAATGACCACACTTTCTTTAGTTCAAGTTCATTTTCTACCAGTTTTGGAGTTTTAACGAGCTTTGCCTTCATGATTGCCCAAAATTTCTCAATTGGGCGAAGTTCCGGAGTGTTTGGAGGGTTGACGTCTTTTGGTACAAAAACTACATTATTATCTTTGTACCAGTCTAAGACGGGCCGGGCATAGTGGCAAGATGCCAAATCCGACCAAAACAGTGTCGGGCCATCGTGAGATCTCAAGAAGGGCAGAAGTCGTTTTTGGAGGCATTCGTCCTTGTAGATTTGTCCGTTGACGGTCCCAGAGGTGATGAAGGGCTGACTCATTTTGCCACATCCGCAGATCGCTTGCCAGACAAGGAATTTTTTTGGCGAATTTCGACAGTTTCTTCTTCCGTACACTCTCCGGAACGGCCAACTTAGAGGTGGTGGCGTAGTGTTCCTGTCCTGGCATTTTTTTGGTGTCGGCTTTAATGTAGGTCTCATCGTCCATCACAATGCAGAACGGTTTTGTGAGCCACTCCCTGTACAGTTTTCTTGCACGAGTTTTGGCCACCGAGTTCTGTTCATCGCTCCGGTTCGGTGCCTTCTGGACTTTGTACACATGTAATCTAGAACGTTTCATTGTTTTCTGCACAAAACAAACTGAAACTTTCGCCTTTTTCGCAACATCCCTGATCGAAATGTTGGGATAACGCTTAAATTGGTTCAATACCATCCTGGCCTTCTCCGGATTTGATGTGCCACGTTTTTTGCCACTACCATTTTTCCGCTTGGTTGTCTTACGGTCCTTGAACGTTTAGATCACATGAGATACGGTTGAATGTGCGATTCCGAGCTGTTTTCCGATCCATCGATGAGAAGCGTTTGGGTTTTCGAAGTGAGTGCCCAAAATTTGTTGGCGCACTATTTCTTCATGCGAAGCCATCACTGAAATCACTCGACCGATTTTCACGAAACTCATTACACAATTGACACAACACAATGAAATACATTCAGTTAAAATTTCAATAATTTTTACCCACACTCTAAAAAGTAACGAACAATTGCGTGTGTTCAAATTTCATCGAATACTGTCTTTAACAGGTAACGCAGAAAATTCAATGTTTCTTTTTATCTGTGTACACCATCAATGTGTGAAAACTGGTGAACTTAAACTTCATACAAGGCAGTGCCAGTGACGGCCCACTCAAATGCAGGTCAATTAAAAAATGGCTAGGAATGTGTTGACATGATGCATGGTTTATTGGAAGCCCGAGGACCTTCTTCCACGTGACACACTGGAATGTAGAATAAGAGGGATGAGTTGGAAACAAAGTTTATTTTAGTAAACGAAACACAGTTTGAAAGAATCATTTAATTTTCTGCGTTATTTTATGCACGTAAGAGGGATTGATGAACTTGGCTGAAATTAATGGGATATTTCATGTAATTTCAAGTCAGATAACGCCTTAATCTGGAATATGTAAGATTGCAAACATTGCTGTTTGGCTTTTGAAAGATAGAAAACAATTGCGATATTTATGCTGGCTTTAGCTTGAAATCAAACGAAGGGAAATTTTACGCGCCTGTTAAAAATCTCTTTTTTTCTGAGTGCGTTACTCATGTAGGGTACATGGTCTTGGTTCAGAAATATGTCAATATGATTTTAAATGAAGCTTTATTAGCTTCCCTATGAATTCTCTTAATCATTCAGAATAAGACTTGTTGAGAAACACAGAAAAAACAAAGAATATTAACAGGCGCGTAACATTTCCCCTTGTTTGATTCTAAACCAAAGGAGGCGTAAACAACGAACTTGTTTGCAATCTTTCATGCGCCATACAACCCCAAAATAACAAAAAATTTTCACACACACTTTTCTTATTTTAAAAAAATTCTCTTTTTTTTCCCCCCATCCATCCTTCTTTTCCCCAAAACACACAAAAAAAAATTTTTTTTTTTTTAATTTATAAAATTTTTATATTTTCAATTTTGCTTCCCTTTTTTTTCACACTTTTTCCCCCTTTTTAAAATCCCCAACAAAAACACACAGTTTTTTAAAAAATTTTTTTCCGCTTCCCCATTTTATATAATTTATATTTTAAAATAAAAACACACATCTCTTTCCACAAACACCACCACACAACTATCCACATACATATAAAAAATTTTATGGTTTCACATTATGATATCCTTTGAGGGTAGGGATCACCTGGTGGTGTCGGGTCGCGAGTGTCTGTGCTCCTGGTTAACTGTGTTTTTTTTGCTGATTATGGAACATTAAAAGTGATGTTCGCGTGTGTTGGGTGCAGAGTACCTCTTGTGGTCATGGGGATGGGAGATAAGTCGTGTTTTTATAACGTTTTGTTGCAATTTTGTTAATTCCAATGCGGCCTATTTCGGTTTCGTTGTGAGGATGCTATGTTTTTTTTTTCCATCGGTTCCCGAAACCGCAGTGCGATGCGTGTTGCGTAGAGAGAATATCACACATACATGTGTGTGAATTCATTCTGAATTCATTCTTTCCTTCACTACTCGCCTAAGCAGCAGCCTGGCTGCATACTCTTCCATGTGAGTGTGCGGAAAATAAGCAAACGATCGTCGGAGCGTCAGAAGAGAGAAGTGAGACGGGGAAGTGAAATGTTGTGGTAGTAGCTTCTGAGACCTATCAGCATTATGGAGAGGTGTGAAGGCGAGGGTACGCTGGTGCATGGGAAGCAACCGAACGGGGATCGCCTACAGAGCTATATACATGTGAAGGTGCTGGCTATCCACGACAATGCATGGTGTGAGTGAATGCATGCGAATGCCAGGTGAAGCTGCGGGCCTCAACACACAGGTTTGTTCGAAATAAATATTATGGCTCCCGTATGCGATTGGAGGTTAAGGTATGGTACAGGAATGACGGCAGAGTTGTGCAGGTATGTGTTTTGTTTTGTTTTTTGTTTTGTTTTTGTCGACAGAGAACCAATCGGTGTGTGTGCTACAACCGCTACAACCGACTTTCCAGCTACTCAATAACGGTTGTTGCTTTTTCTTCTTCTTCCTTTCCTTTTTTACGTCACTCATGAACTCGCCTCAATCATTATTATACTTCGGCAAGGGTTTTTCGTTGGGGCCTGGCTGGCGGGCGCAGGAAGTGGCTTTTTCTGCAGATCACGTCACTGGAAACTCGCCTCATCAATCCACTACGGTCATTTCACTTATCCGATAGAATTAGAAGCTTACATGGGTAACCTTTGTGCCACTAGAGACTTGCAGAATGAGCAATTGTTAGCATTTGTCGGTGGGGCCCTGATGGAATTTTTGCCGCATTGTTTGCAGCATGGATTGTCATTAAATGCCTACCAATAGACACAGTTGAAATGTTGGCAGGACGTTGATGGGGCGAGTGCTCCATTATTGGCCGTGCACTGTTATTGGCCTTTTGTACAAAAACTCAAATGGTAAAAACAAGAAAGAAACAAAACAAATATATATATATTCATGTATATGTATCGTCGTGATGTCTGTGGTGTTCCAGTTATTTAAAAGTATCATAGGCCTTAACTATTCGCTCATTGCACTGTGCAAAACCTATTCTATTTCAATAACTTCAATAACTTCTACATTGCATGAGATTGGGACGAGACGTAAAGAGCCTATACTCAAGATGCATCATGAAAAGACTCTGTAAATAAGAGAGGGAGGAAATTGTTAATGAAAGGTGAAAAAATGAACTATCTGCAGTAGCTTACCCCAGTCACTCGAATCTGACTCATTCTTATCGTAGATGTCGAGCAATTTCTTATGAAATTTCTCCTGATCCAAGGCCAAGTTCTTCCACTCGTCGTATGTAAGATCACCGTATCGTATCATATTCTGAGTTATGCAGTCCCATCACGTGAAACTAGGACGGCAGGGTCGCAGCCTAGTTGATTTTAACCGTGCAGCTGCCCGTGTAGGATTTGAAGTAGGACGTTGACGTATATGACCCCAATATCTCATATGATACATCCGAACTTTCTTCGTTACCCGACGCTTCTGCAACAACATGTTCACTGTCCCAAGAAGAGATACGCCCCCGTCCTCCCGACATAAATTTGCCATGCCTCACACAATCTGCCGTTCGTAGCCTCTTAGTGACTTCCTACTATACTTGGTAAGAACGGCGACCTGCGTGCCGTACAACATAGCGGGAGCGATAACGGCTCCATTAATAACTCTTCCCAAGTGCAAAGTAGGTTTATATTTTTTCAGAAACTCCATAACCGCCCTAGACACGAGTAAATTAGCATTTTGTTTTACAACAATATTTTTCCAGTACTAGCAATGGAAATGAAGTGCAATTTTTACACTAAAAAAACAGCAAAGATTTGGTTACAAAGATTGAAAGTATAAAGTTACGGTCGTTCGGAGTCGATTGGTGATATTTTTCAGTCCGGTCGCAACGTAATAGCAGTGGAAAAAGTGTCCATTCTTGGGTCTGCTGTCTGGTCGTTCAAAACGAACGGCTTGATAGCTGCTGTTGCTTGCATCGAATCTGAGCTGGCGATTGCTACGTTTGAGGAAGAATATTGACGACGGAGAATCTGAGCAGAAATAAAGTGCCTATATCTAGAACAAGATTTTAGAGGAAAATACCAAAACCGTGCCAAAGTGAGTTTTGATTCGGTGTGCAGGCTTAGTTTGTAAATTAATCGGTGCAAGAAGAGTGTATTAGACGCAGGTATCATGTTACTACCGGAAGGTTTCCGACATGTCGGCAACGGCCAGCTTGATGTGAACGAGTGCCGACTGCAGCAGCTACGGGTCCAGCAGGAGTTGGCCGAGATCTAGGACACCGAGGAGAGCTGGTTTGCAAAGCAACACATAATTTATTTCTACCAAATTTTGAAGACAATATCTAATATTCTGTTTTATTTTATTTTGTTTTTCGTTATGCTTGTCTCTTTTCAGTCACATTGGAGCGGTCCATTGCACTATGTATGTTGCACGGATAGTGCAACATACTTTCAGCGCATCGTTAACCAAAACGAACCCTGCTGTTAACCTTTCCCCAACTATCCAACATCTCAGTGATTTCTCGTGGAAGTGCAGAGAGTTTCTCGGCTTCCTCCAAAGCGAGTATCATGTCAACACGTTCCTTCCCATTCCCTACTTGACCAGCATTCGGGCACGACCGGCGCCGGTATTGCTTCATAATGGGTCACCAGTTTTTACACATTGAAGATATATGTCCCAAACATCATCTGTTGGTTCTTTGTGCAAATACAGCTGATCTGGCAATAACGGAATTGCATCCGTGGGCGGTCAATCATGCTCATGCTCATCTCGAGTCAGGATCAAAACACTGTTTAAACATTAAAGTATCATAAATCTCTCATTGTCAAAAATATTCCTGAACAAAAAAATATTAATTGTAATTTAAAAAATATATATACCCGATTATAATATTTTGATCTTGGTCCAAACAATCAGTTCCCTTGAATCACCGCTAGAGGTGGTACAATTGTTTACATTCTAGCCGCCGCCTATAATCTAGAACAGGTCAAAAGTTCGCACTAAGTGGGTTAACAAGAATGGTAGATCGAGATTATTTTTTATTTACAACACATAATTTTGTTTTCGAGCCGTAGGCGAGTAAAATGAGACCGCCGAAATATTCCCTCAATATACTGCAGAAGGCCCTGCAAGAAGTGCAAAATAATTCATTTTCAGGTTATGCGGTCCACAAAAAGTGTGACATCCCCAAGTCAACGTTAAGTGATAAGCTGAAAGCGATTCACTCCCAGCGGCTTGGAAATAATGACGTTTAAAGCGCTTCATATGAACAGCAATCGGCCGATTGGGTTATTCTATGTGCTGCATCCGGATGCCCCAAAACCACGAAGGAGATGGATCCGCGTCTGAGTTCGCATTCCTTCAGAGCAAGACTTTAGAAGGAGGAATTCTATCGACTGGATGGTTAAATAAGATTTTACAATTTTAGACATCGTGATATCGCAAAGCGAACACCACATGCACTTGAAAGAGCGTCCGATGGGTTAGTTGCGAACCGACTGAAGCAGTATTTTGAGTCAATTCGAGAAACAGCAAATATTGTTTCTTATGGATGGACCGGGATCATGGTGGAATTTAGAAACCAACTTCGCTATGAATCCAGTGCCTAAGAAAATCTATGCTCAAAATGGAGCGAAGCTTGTGTACAACATTGTTCATGGTAAACTGAACGAAAACATCACTTGCACTTACGCTGTTTCTGTAGATGGCCATTATATTTCTCAACTGATCAAATTTGAAGATATGTTTAGTGATTTTGTTGCTGCTGTAACTGATTCTGGGTCTGTTGATGCCAACTTTGGATTTAATCAGACTGTATCCGGATGGACGAAGGGTGTTGCTTTTTATTATTTCGTTACGCAGTGCTTGAACTCTCGTTGGATTGAAATGGGAACTCCCAGTCCAATTATGCTATTTGTGGATGGCTACACTGATCATCAAATCCAACAATATGAGGAAGATCTTCAAAAAAGTTGTATTTGTTAAACTGCTTAGACTGTTGATGCTGTTAATCAAAAGAAAACCATTGTAAACGGATGGCGAACAACTCTAGGTTTTTTAGGGCGAATCTACAATTGAGAGACTCTCTCTGTTTACTTTCTCTTTCACCAATGGCTAAATCATTTTCACATTTTTCGTTCGGCTGTTTGCCCAATATGCTAGCCAGCACTCTGATCTTGGGATTTGTGTAAAAAAAAATCAATCCATAATTTTATAATGGCGCTGTAATTAATGAAAGAGAACGAGGCAAGAGAGAGTCTCTAAATTGTAGATTCGCCCTTATGGATAAAAACCCTAAACTGTATTTTAGCTATTTGACTTCGAAAATAAGGATAAAATTCGTTTAACTAAAACATCATGCAGCATACCTAAATCATCATGTGAAATTAAAAAAAAATGATAACAGTTTTAACAACCGTTAAGCTCTAGCTCAACCAGTCAAAAACGTCCAGCGAATTGATCCGAATAATAACCTTAATGGTAGTAGTGATTGTTCAAAAATGATTTTTTCAGGTTTCAACGAGCCAGTTTCTGTTACCGATGCATCATTTCATGAATCTATTGAGAAAGTGAACGAAACCATTGAAAGATCAACGCCCAAAGAAGAACCATCGATATGTCGTAACCCTCAGCTAGGTAGTCGAACAAAGTGACCAATTGCAACATTTGGCGAACAATTAATTTGAACTTGACTTCCATTTGGAAAATTTAACATCAAACATTCCAACAAGCCATGCCTCACAACAAAAAAAAAAAAACGCGCCAAAACAAACCACACAATATAAAAAATATAAAAATAATTCAAAGGAAAATCACCCACCGCTCCCAAAAAAATCCCTTTTAAAAAAAAAAAAAAAAAAAAAAAAAAAAAAAATAAAAAAAAAAACCCCAAAATTTACCCCCCCCCCCCCCCCGAATTTTTATAATTTCCAAAAGGCAAAAAAAAAAAACAACCCCCCCGAAAAAGTTTAGAGGTGGCCCACGGAAAAAAGTCAAAAATTAACAAACAAATAGAAAAAAGAGAAAAAATTGAACAAAAAAACGCCGAAAACCCCACCGAGCGTAAAAAAACGAACGTGACATTGGAAACTGAGCGCATTAAATTATTTCGGGGCAGACTCAAGATGCTGGAAACTGATATAAGGTCTGTATCCACATTAATCCGGACACCTTCAAATCATTGTAACTTTTGAAATATTGCACGTAGGAATGAAAAAATTCACTGTGGTATAGCTGAGAGTCTATAATGAAAAAGACTATGATTGATGTTTACATTTCATGTTTAGTATTCAAGATGGCGATGAAAGAAAAACAAGTGCCCGAGCGAATTTTGTACGGGCGTACGGCAAATCCTGACTTGTCAATACGGGGCCTTGCAAAAACATTGGATTTGCCTAAATCCACTGTTCACGATGTGCTCAAATCATTTTCGGAACGTTTGACGGTGGAGAGGAAACTGAGAAGTGACAAAAACATTGGACGCGCAGATCCTGTCATGGACCGAAAGGTGAAAAGGATATTAACGAAAAACCCAAATCTCTCCATTCGAACGGTGGCTCGTAAAATAGGGATGTCGCCTGGTTTTGTCCAAAAATCAATACAACGTTTGGGACTTAAGTCGTATAAAGTAGAAACAGTTCCAAATCGCAACGACAAACAGAACTTGGCAGCAAAATCACGGGCTCGACGTTTGTACTGCTAATATTTGACGAAGTTTTCATGCGTTGTTATGGACGATGAAACTTATGTCCTGGAGAATTTCAAGCAGCTTCCAGGGCTGGATTTTTACTCTGCTATGGCCAGAAATGCTACAACTGAGCATTTCAGCACGAAGAAGGCATCGAAATTTCCCAAAAAAATACCTTGTATGGCAAGCAATTTGCACGTGTGGCAAAAAGAGTAAATCTTTCGTCACTACAGGCACAATCAACAAGGAAATCTATCAGAATGAGTGTCTGCAGAAGCGATTGCTACCCTTCATCAAAAGTCACAAAGAAAAACTTTTGTTCTGGCCCGATTTGGCATCATGCCACTATGCTAAAACTGTGATGGATTGGTACCAAGCAAATCAAGTGAACATTGTGCCAAAAAGCTGAAACCCGCCAAATTGCCCAGAGCAACGGCCAATCGAGAGATATTGGGCTCTGAAGAAGCGGAAGCTTTCTGAAAAGAAGCAAGGAATTAAAGACATCAAACACTTCCAGCAAATTTGGACAAAGACGGTTTCTACGATTTCTGAAGAGTCTGTACAAACCCTGATGGACGGAGTTAAGCGCAAAGTTCGAAAATTTTATGCATTTACCGAATAACTATGTTTTGTCTTCACGAATTGTTAAAACACATCCCATGAATCTGAAATAAATAACTACGACGGAAATATAATGCGAAATTTATGTTTGATTCATGTTTTGAGGTGTCCGGATTATTGCGGATACAGACCTTAACCAAAAAAAAAAAAACAAACCCACAAAAAAAAACAGCACAAAAAAAAAAAAAAAAAAAAAAAAAAAAAGAAACTTACTACAAAAGAAACAAAAACCAAACCCAAAACAAAAAAACGCACAGAGAGAGCAAAAAAAAAAAAAAAAAAAAAAAAAAAAAAAAAAAAAAAAAAAAAAAAAAAAAAATAAAATAAAACTAACAACAAAAAAAAAAATATATTTTTCTAAACACCGCCACACCGGAAAAAAACCAAACAAAAACGAAAATAATCGAGGAAAGTGAGACAGAACACCCTTCATTATCAACACACATCTCTTTGTTCGTTTGAACTTGGTCATGATTTTCAATCGAACCAAAGTGAGTTCATTGTCAAAAGAGAAACACGCTTCTTCTCATTTGAATTGTTTGTTCTGTTAAAGCAATTGAAAACAATCCTATCAACATCGCTTCCCCGATTTGCAACTGTAAACCATGATTTGGGTTTTTTTTTTCTATGTCGAAAAATTTGAATGAACATCCTTCTTGTTAGCTTGTGGTACACCTTATGGTAACTCCTGTTTCATTTCAGTAATTCATCCATTCACAGACCCCGGGAAGACTATTTTAAAGTCATACATGTTACGTACCGAGTGTGTGTGGATAAGCGTTTACCACGAGAAGCTCAATTGAGTCTTGGTCAATACTTCAATCGAAAGACTTTCCCGTTCATTTGTCAAAAGTGGACCTCAAACAGCTGATATGTAGTTGAAATGAATGTTTGTTTATTCAATCATTTGGTATGGAGACTGCGAAAACATTCTCATATAAATGACCCATTGCCATACGTTAAATAGGTTCGTGAACTACCGGTGTTCCATATGAAAAGAAGGGTTGCCAGAATTGATTGAAGGAAGTTAAGCCTATGGCCCTTGTGTTAATGGGTTTGACATGTATGTTCCAGGATGTCTCCCTGGCACGATGAACCCGCTTAAGAGGCTGAAAGTCACGTTAAAAAAAGAAGGAAAACGCAAGCGAGCACATTTTGAACAGATGTTTAAATCGACCAAGAATGGCTCTGTTCCTTGAGTGTATTTATGAACTACGTTTAAACTGATATAAAATTGAAGCAGACTTTGATTCCCGTTTAAAAGTCGAGTGAAAATGAAAAAAAAAATTTCGAGCAATTTCAAATCAGTTGTACTCTGTTAATAATCTTATTAAGAAACTGCAACTCAGCTTGGCAAAGGATGTTTTTTGGTTCTGTTTTCAAATTAAATAGCCCGTATCACGTACAACATCATAGCAAACGGCTTCAGCTTCGAAAAACTAGGGGCTTTCCTAATTTCAACTCGTTCTGCCTCGCATTAAATTCACATTACCCATTTCGACTATCTTCCAGTATTAAGATACCCAAATATCCCAAAATCAAAGCGCAACCAAATCTGATTTCCAGACATTTTCAATTCCCGAACCAACCGGGAGCCGAACCAATTTGAACCGACAGAAGAACGGTTTACTGCCATCCCTCACCAGTGGCACCGAGAGAAAAAAAAAATCATTTCAAATTATGCCCCCGGGTGAACCGGAATTACACCCATATGGAGATGGGATCCACACTTCCGATTGCAATCATTCTTGACCCACCCACTTTCAATGATTTCCTTCACAAAAAAAGAGAGGGTGGTTTTTTTTAAATTATCATTTGTATGACGGAATGGAGGCGTACAGGGACACACTAAAAGTCGGTTTTCACAGCTGAAAGCGCATTTTTCCGTGTTTGTGAAAACCCTGCCAAGACCAATTTTTGCCGTGTACAACACTATTCCCCCACAAAGGAAGAAGTGGGTGCCCACCCAGCCGGCATGGATCGGTCTCGTGCTGCAGCCATGGTCGTAACTGAAACAATTTTATTTGCATGTTTTCTCACTTTCAACTTGGAACGTGGGGCGTGCAGCTGCCCCCCAACCAGCCAGTTGCCAGCCAGCGGCTTGGTGTCGTGTGTCGTAAAATCAATATTTAAAGTTTTCCCTCGTACTATACAACCCAGGGTAGCTCAGTCGATAATGTTTCGTTCGATGCATATGAGGTTCGATGTTGGTTTTTACTTGCTGGAAGTGATTGGAGTGGTGACGTAGCGGTACCCGGATGCTATTAACGCTTTGTAGGATTCAAACCGCAAGCATAAAACGTTTATTTGAGTCGATTCAAATGTGGAGAAAATGGTTGTGGCAGTTGTCGCATTCAGACTTTGTCGGAAGTCAGCTGAATGCTTGATTTAGGCTTGCTTTGAAGTGGATTTTTGGGAAATTACCTGAACACTACCATCCACCAACCAAAATAATTGAAATTTCATTGGGCATTGTATTGAATCCTTCAATGTCAGGACACATCAAAACACATCAAACGTTTGTTGCCTGGCAGCATTTTGCCGCGCGAACAACAAGTGCTCTCATTCGCATTTTAATTAATTTGTTTTTGTTTGCCTTTTTGCATTCATCAGCAAGTTTCCCATCAAATTCAATCATGCCCCCCTTGGGTGTCGGGTGCCCTTCCAATGCTCTTTACTATCGCGTCGGCCGGCCGCCAATCAGCTCAGCGAATTAACATGACAAACAATGCAGGGTGGATGGTTTTGTGTGCGCGAAAAACGCACTTTTGTCCTGTGGATCGGCCGACGACGACGACGATGGGAAACGATGAACTCGCACCGGAGACCCTCTGATCTATTGGGTATTATCGTTTTATGCAAATGACACCGATCCCGTTGAATATTAAAACAGATTTCAGAGCCCGTTTTTGAACGATTCATTGCACACTGGGCTGCTGCTGCTGCTGCTGTTGAGGTCTGGTGCTTCCAACCAGCGCCGTCGTCGTCGGTTGTTGACAACACAATGATGATGGATGATCTCATTTCGGTTGTCAATTAATTAGCCGTCGATGGATTATGGACCTGCGACAACGACGACGATGATACAAAGTAGCAACTTTTACGAGGCGCAACATCCGGTTCGGATCATCGTGTTCTCTATGGTAAATCCAGGGAAATTATAAATGAATCTGGTTGGACTAATTACCTCTACGGGCAGAGAGTGATTTTAAATACGCGACACTGGGCACTATTATCGGCGATTTCACGCAATTTACACATCAGGCTTAGAGAATAAATAACGTCAGGGGAAGGAACTAACAACCCCCTTTCTATTGGTTATGGTGAATTCTGTGCTTGATTCGATGTATGTATGACATCGATGGTTCAAGTGTCGTGTTTTTAAATTGAACTATTGGTGTACATTGACACACATTGCTGGTTTCCAGTTGACATAAGTTGAGTCAATTTGCATTTTTCAAACAAACAGTGAGCTGAAAATATCAACTATTAGCTTATTGCTAGCTCTCAAATTGGAGTACTAAATGCTTTTCTTCTGTTATTAACGGAGAGCTTTCGATCAAAGGTATATTTCTTGCATTAATATGATTGCGTGGCAAGTACCCTGCCCTTCGGCTCAGAAAGGGATATGGGCGCGTTCTGCCGACTTGGTCACGGCTGTTTTCATGTGTGAATAGCCTGCCACATCAACGTTCAAAAGTGCCTGAATCAAATGGACAGCTTGTAATGTTTACTTGAAGATGCGATGGGAGATTATTGCCCTGGTATTCCAGAATGTAGCACGAAGTACAATGTTTCTTGTCTTCTATAACTAAACGTGATGGAATTGAGTAAACGAGTGGAAATTAATCGGGAATGGTCTCTCACTTGCATCCGTCGAACCATCCTGAACGGCCGATGCGAGAATTTCACCATGAAAATTTCACATGCGCATAGCACGTTACCATTTAAAGCAATGTCCATTTAGAATCCGGAATAATAAAATCATCTGTATCTCGTTAACGGATTTACGTAATAATAAGTTTAATACATCAAAACAAAGGTCATACACTGTACTTAAGGGAAAAAAACAAACCATTTTCTTTCGTTTCTGATGAAAATTCGCACGCAATTCTTTACGCAATTCTTCTTTTTTCCTTCCCACCATTTTGACCACTTTTGGCCAATCTTTTTTAAATTTTTGGATGTCGTCCGCTGGTTTTATGAATTTTCGAAGCTTTGCTTTGGTTAAAGCCCAAAAAGTCCCTATTGGCCGTGCCTCCGGGCAGTTCGGCGGATTCATGTCTTTCGGCACGAAACATACATTTTGACTTTTGTACCATTCTAAAGTGTCCTTTGCGTAATGACATGACGCCAAATCAGGCCAAAACACTACTTGACCTTCGTGCTGTCTGATCATCGGCAATAATCGCTTCTGGAGACATTCCTTAACGTATTTCTGAGTGTTCATTGTCTCCGTTGTGATGTACGGACTAGATGTTTTACCACGCTCGCATTTCGCCTGCCAAGTTCCCTGGGCATTGTAAAAACCTTGTGGTAGCTTGATAACTACCAGGTCCCAGGGCTTATCTGGATTTTTACCCAAACGGGAAAGATGCAAACCAGTGTTTCCAGGGGTGATGTGGACCAGAAGTGCATTTGAACCCACTATTAGTAGCATATTATCTTAATTCAACACCTTTCGTTATTTTCATACAACCTAGAATTTGCATAATTTCAATTATATTACTGCTATTCAAAGAATCGTTTATTAATTTCAATTCTTTTATTTTAACTGAGGTTTATTATGGGTCTGCAACTTTTTGGAAAGCATCACCACACAGATTCTACGTTTGATTTGGCTGTTTTTGGCAGAGGAGCGAATATTTTTGTATACTTGTAGAACGAAAATAGAAACAATACAATACTCAGGAAGGCTAGGCTTGGACCCTGGTAGGGTCACAGTGGAAGCTGGAGGAATCCTCATTCATTCGAAGGCAGAATGGTTATCAACCCAACAAACATCGGTGTTGAATTAGAGCTTGTTCAAACAAATTTGGAGAAGCTATTCAGCTATTCTAGAAGAAACAGCTGAATAGCTTCTCCAAATTTGCTTGAACAAGCTCTAATCCAACACCAATGTTTGTTGTTAAGAGCATACAAAACCAGGACGAGAACGATAAGGACTTGCACAAGAAGGAAAGTAAACAGAAATGGAAAGAAACAACGAAGATTGGTAAGAATGTTACAGTTTTACTTATTATATACATAAAACCATAACAAAATACGCGCCTGAATAAAAAAAAGCTGAATTTTGATTCTGGAAGTGTGATTGCATCCCATATATCCATTTGATATATGGGTGTATTCATGCGGGGCTTATTGAATATGATAGCGACGTCAGAATGTACGTGTAGAAACAGGCATTCTCGAAATGGGTCGTTGGAACTGCAATAGAGCTATCACCTTTTATCTCCAGGGCTAATAGTGTTTGCACATATAGATAACATAATGTCATAAATAGGGGCAGACAAATTTCTTCCATAAAAGCACTGCCGGTCAGTGGGAGGTGAATTGCACAAACACACACACACACACACACACACACACACACACACACACACACACACACACACACACACACACACACACACACACACACACACACACACACACACACACACACACACACACACACACACACACACGCACGCATTTCGCCTGCCAAACCATAAACTTCTTAGGGCCGGTTCATAAACCACGTAGACTTATTTTTGAAAATCTCAGAACCCCCCCCCCCCTCCCCCTCGTTGACTTTTCTCCATACTAATTTTTGAAATTTTGTATGGAGCGTAGACTTTGGTCAAACCCCCCTCCCCCCATAAAAGTCTACGTGGTTTATGAATAGCCCCTTACAGAATTTTTCGGTAAAAATTGCCTTCTCCGTTTCGGGGATGTCTTTGTTTTCGCTTACAGTATAGAATTGTGGTCCGGGAAGCGTTTTGTAATCTAGTTTCACATACGTTGCATCGGCCATTATTATACACCCAGAATTTCTACACAATAACGAATCGTAGAGTTTGCGGGCCCGTGGTTTCACGGACGCAGCCTGTTTTGGGTTGCTTTTGGGTTTTTTCTGCTTCCGGTATGTTTTTACCCCAAGTCTGTCTTTGGCACGCATGACGTTACTCGACGAGGTCCTTAGTTTTTTCACAACATCCCGAACAGAAGTCGCTGGTTTTTGTTTTTAGGTTTTTGCTTATATCCCTGATCTTTTTATCGATATCCGGACTAACAGGACCGGATTTCCGACCACTCTTCAGCGCATCTTCAAACGTTCACTGTTCTCTGTATTTTCAAATCGCAGATCGTACCGCTCCGACGCTTACACCCTCTTCCTTGGCCAATTTTCTCAAGGGCCGGTTAATAAACCACGTAGACTTATTTTTGAAAATCTCAGAACCCCCCCCCCCCCCCCCCCCCCCCCCTCGTAGACTTTTCTCCATACACATTTTTGAAATTTTGTATGGAGCGTAGACTTTGGTCAAACCCCCCCGTCCCCCCAAAAAAAGTCTACGTAGTTTATGAATAGCCCCCAAGGAGAGTCCGCTCACAGTGCACCATTTGTGCACGATACTTTTTCGTTGTTCCGGAGTAAGACCACGCATTTTGATAGGTAACAAAAAATTGAGCCCTTTTTTGATGCTATGTCATTCAGAAATAGGCAAACGATAGGGCGCGGCCAAAACATATTGAAATATTTCATTATATTCAAAGTGACCGTTAAAATAAGGTGTGCTTATAGTTTCTGGAACAGTCGTTGAATGATGTTCAACTGATCAAACCTTTCGAAAAAGAAGTTAGTAGTTTTTAGTAAGATGTATTATTTGATATAATATTTATGTTATAAATAAATCAATGTTTTTACAATGAAGTCATAGCGCGTTGCAATTTTCAAATTATTTCGGTATAAGACACCAATAAACTGAATTTATCAACTACGTGCAAAAAACACGTGATTTAAGGTGGCTATTGCTCTATATAGTCTAAGCAACGATAAACGATTACATACTTGGGTGCTTTTCAGAAATCGCAAACGTTATTTGTGATTGACCCTCGGTCCCTTTCATTTCATGTATCGTAATTTTTGAACACATCTTGAATTGTCAAGATTGACAAAGAGAAACTTCAGTGTGATGTCTGTTTCCAACGTATATAAGGTACAAGGAATTATAGTCGCTGCAATGTTTATGCAGTGGTACGAAAAAGACAAAAGCAAAAAAAAAGTTATGAAATGTCTTCAGAAATGCATGAAATTTAAGAAGTTTCGATTCAAAAGCAAGCCAAACGCTAGTTTCTTGCTTGAATTTCTGCATGTAG
Source organism: Aedes koreicus (assembly GCA_024533555.2). Taxonomy (NCBI): domain Eukaryota; kingdom Metazoa; phylum Arthropoda; class Insecta; order Diptera; family Culicidae; genus Aedes; species Aedes koreicus. Next base: position 103,556 of record JAHHFK020005726.1, on the reverse strand, counting down.
GTATTAAGTAACTCTTGTTCACTCAGAAAAAAATCAAAACTAACTAGTTTAAAGTTCACACTAAATCGATATTCGCCTGGTTGACGCACAGCTCCGTATAAACGGCAACTATACTTGCTTAGTATAAACATGAAATTTTAAGGGGCGTAGTATAATATTGAAATATATGTGCGTAGTTTAAACGAGATTTATTAGAAACTCAGAATAAATTGTTTTCGCGCCCTGGATTTGTTTTTGTTTTTTCAAAGTAACCTAAATATGAATGAAACGGAACTTTCTTAAATCGGTCGGTGAGGATAAAAACCGTTTGACCATATAATCGAAAACATTCTGGTCGAGTGGATTTTTCAAAGATGTTTTTCCCATCTTGGGAAATGTGGAACTTGGGTAAGGCTTCATGCATTTAACCAATTGGACCTCTTTTTCTACGTGGTAATATTTCATTTCATGGCGTACTAGGTACTACCAAGAAATAAGAGAGATCCGATTTACTGCCGTCTATTAAATCGAACATCGGAAGCTGTTGTTTGGTGGTTTCAGATCACTAATTCGAAAACAGCAAAATTGAGGACAACATTCTCTAAATATACGCCCCGAAAGTGCATTGATTGTTTGAAAAAAATATCACACTAAACACAACAAGCAATTTGTTTGGGAGAAAAAAAAAAAAAAAAAATGTTAATAAAATGACAACATTATTGCGCTCAAGGAGGAACAATACTGCTATGTAGAATTCTCTCACACAATTTAGACTAAGTTTAAACTTTATGAAACGTTAGTATAGTTTTTATGCTATGCGACATGTAAACTCCATGAATCATAAAAATGATTACTTTTTAACTATCAACGATTAGAAGAATCTCAGAGTGTACGTTAATTAAGTATACAAATTGATTGGAGGAATACGTTATTACTGAATATTTTTGAGTCAATTAGCACTGATATTTGAGGTGTTCGATGATGATTCCTAATTTAGAGTATCACACCTATTCAGGCATTTTTCCTGAATAATTTTAAGAAAAAGTTTATTTTTTTAAATAAAGTTAAAGTAGACCAATTTTATTAATTTAATGAAATCTGCATGCGTACGCAAAAACTTAAGAATCTAATTTTTATGATAATGATTATTGTTAGAACAGATTGTTCATTTTCACTTTAAGCCCGGCTAAAATCACTGTTTCAGGTAGATGCACAACGATTTAAACTCAAAAATTTGATAAAATTTATACAACTAGAAGGAACTTCACGGTTTTTCATTACAAACATGGATGTTTGTTAACGATCCGGTTTCACTCACATTTTAGTAACGTTAATTCAAAAACGAACGTAGCCTAAATTGAGTTTCATTGCCACAACTCAATTTGAGTAATCCCCTTTTTTTATTTTGGTATGAAAACGAGTGCCGAGCCCGTTGTTTTTCAAGCATTACTCGAAAAAAAAAAGCTTTAAATGAATTAACGAAAAAGATATATTTTTTCAAAATTTTCCATAATTCATAAAAGATTTTTTTCCGGCTTTTTGACCAGTATCCAGCTAGCAAGTGAAGTCCAGAAGTAATTCTTGCCATTTTTACCGAAAGTAATTTTAACAACTGCTCCAGTATGGGTGAAATGGCAATCTTCCTTGCAAAATAATCGAACGGAATATTATAAGCATTTCTTGACCATTACTTGTCCTATGCGAATGCACATTACTTTTGAGCTGAATGCATGGCCTCATCCAAGAAATTTTCCTCTACTGTAAATAAATTTGCAGGATTTTGTTTTATGATTATATCTTCCGGATTATTGAGCAAATTTCATTGAAGTTTGTAAAAAAAATGTTCTATAATGAAGCGTTCTTGAGTTATGAATATTTGAATTTAGTGAGGTTCTTGAAAATCGGAAAACTTCAATTTGCGTTTTTCGGACCAAACCTGTACGATAGTAAAAAAATCCACTAATCCTGAAATTTATTTAGTTTCGAGTTGAACTTACTCTTAAACATTAAAACAAAAATTTATGAAAATGAGTTTTTTTTTTATTTTGCCTTTTTTTATTTCACCGTTGATCCTCAGTAATGCCCGAGTATGCTCTGTAAGTATAATATGCATATTATGTTTTAATAGTAAAGAGTTGGTGGATCGATTATTACATTTGTAAAATCAATCAACTAGGCAAGAGTGATGAAATGCTTGCTTACCATTTTCACCAACAAGTAATTTAACCACGTTGTATGAAAGCCATTTTTCCAATTAGTCTGGTTTCGATTCATACGCCAGAAAGAGTTTCGAAAATGTTTGGTTTATCTGTAATGGAATATACTAATAAAAATCAACGAATCCCAGTCAAGATAAAACAGCTTAGCCTTTTTAAGATATGTTTCCGCAGCTACAGTGGCTGCTATCTGCTCCATGTCGCGACTGATTATTAATTTTCGAATACGAATTAGATTTTAAATTAACTTAAGAAGCGCAAATTGACAAAGACGTTTTCCGACCCATTTTATATTATTGAAAAAAATTATATGTAGCTATCTCAAAATTGAGTTTGGCGCAGTTTTCTTGCGTTTTGAATAACAATAAATCAAATTCATAAAATATGACTAATTAGCGTTTGACGTTCTAGATATATTTATAAAATTGAGTAAAAGTTACTCAACATTGCGTAAGCTCGAATGAGCGTGTAAGTGAGAATTATATGACAGCTGGCAATATGCTTTACCTTGTTCTAAAGGTACTTTGGACTTTGTTAAAAGTACGAGGGAACGGCATAAGCATGACAAGATCTGTCAACCCGTTTACTGGGGAGTGCTCGTTCGAAAAGGACCGATTTTAATTTTTTGAAGAGGACACTGAAATTAAAAAATATTTGTACCAACTGTTCCATCTTAGCATTCTTCTTTGGTCTAAGGGCTTTATTCCATTTCTTGAATGGATTGTAATGTTGTACATATATATATATATTTTTTTTCGTTCAATTTTATTTGAACGTGTCCAAAAATGTGAAGTACTGGAAATGTTATTCAAGAAGAAAAGCATAAAACTATCCTAACTTGTGGTAGTTTTATCGTTGTTTTCAGATCTAGAATGCCATCATAATACCGATAAAAATATTAGTTTTAAGCAAGTCCTAAAAAACATTCCTGAAGTCCTTCTCTAGTATGGGCCTTAATTTTCTTCGAAGGATTTTGTGATTGTTTTATCGAAGTTTTGTAGAATAACAAGTTTTATATTTGGTTTCTAGAAATGAGTTAAGAAAAGTAATATTAGTGTAGCTCAAGAATGAAATTGTTACTTGGGATATATCTACTGTATAAGTTTGAAAAACTCTTGCAAAAGTTTACGCTAAACAGACTGACGAAGTGTGTGGAGAGTAAGGATCGTATCATAAATCATTCGTTGCACGCTCTTTTTTGAATCAATAGACGCACACAATGAGAAGTTCTGCTTCACCTCTCAAACCGAAAACCAGCCATGTCCAAACACTACACTGCAGTGCGGCGAGCTACTTCTTACCACGCTAGCGCATGTATTAAATTCACCACTTTAACTTCGTGCTTCCAGACTTACACGCAACGCGGTGGGTACAACACCAATGCCAGTGCTCGTGTTTTGGCTTCGGACTTCGTGTCTGATGTTTCGGCAAACACCACAGCCGAGTGTTTCCGATTGTGTCCGATTGCGGAATACACGCGTGGTTAATTTATTTTATTTCTACTCATGCCGTGCTCGTTAAACTCAATCAATATATGCGCCCGTCACCCAAAAGCCAAGAAAACAAACCTATAAGTCAAATTATCAATTTTTTAGAATCATCCGACAAGCAATGCTCTATCCGTGGTAATGTGGTATGTTGAGAGCTTTCTTGTGATCGTAACCGCTCGGCTCGGGTGTTTTTCCAAAAACCAAGACACGGTGTCTAAAGCAAAACACGAGCATGTACACTCGTGTCGCGTCCATTGCGCTGCGGGTTCATCTATAAGCACGAAACTGAGGTGGTAAATTATAGCCACATGGTGGTGTGTTTGCAGTCAAGTTCAGCTCTCGTGCAGAACGGATTGGTGTTTTCACCAAGCCTGCCAAAAACTGATGGGCCAAGGTAAACATTGAATGCACATAGCATGAACTTCGTCGCCTGTCAATTGTATGCGTGTTCATCGCTGTCTGCTTGTACAATTTATTGATTCGTTCATTGGCTTCTGTTGGTGATTCATTTTCGTTTTCTGATTCGATTGATTGCTAGTGCTCGAAGCTGCCGATCGGATCCTTTGGTGATTGTGTGGTGCCGCGTTCAAAGCAAAAATGAATCGGATGCCGAAAAGCACAGTGTTGCCAGTATGACAGCGGGAAAAAAACAGAAAATATACAGCAACTAAACGCCAAGTGTTAATATAAAGTGACGTTTTCCGGCCGGTAGATACTGATGATGGCACCGGTTACTTAGTTGGTAATGGTACGTCATTACCAACCCGGATGCATTGGATTCCCTGTCCGGTACAGAAGATTTTACACATGTCACAAAACAAAAATGTATGCATTCTTGTTAAAATAGAAAATAAGCGAATGTTTGTTCAACGAACGATAATCGACGATATGGATATTAAACCATCTTCAATTGAAATCTCGATAAAGATTTTTCTTGCACGTTATGTGATTATAAATTCATAAGGTGTGCATAAAACATTGTATCAATAGTCCTGAATGTCACGACTTATGGGAAACGTGTGACAGGAAAATTAAAAAAATAAATCTAATTGAGTTGGCTGATTTTTCGCAGACGGTACTTAACAAAACTTCCAACACTGTCATTCGAACTAAAAGACAACGAATGATTCTGTTCAAATGAATGCTATCATCTCTCGTCTTCGAACATTATCATCTGGCGATCCTACTGGGTCGTATTTCCATAGCCACTCAATCAACGAAGAGTGAAACACAGGTAGGCAGAGCTTCGACTTTCTTGGTGGAATGAAGTAATCTACAAAACGTCTAATCTTGTTCACTTACTGAGTTCCTGCGTATGATGCCCCTACCAATACATTCATTGATGTGGTTGTTTCAAGCACGGATAGCAATAAATAATTTTCGCCGATTTTTTCGGCAGTCACCAACACTGGTGGAGAGTAGGCATGGCTTATCATGGAGCCAGTTTGGATTTTTGAAGGAAGATCTACTCGAGCAGTCATCGAGAATGCCGAGAAGGTGTCCGATCAGCGGAAAGGAAATGGCATGTTTGCGGTGATGGTGCTAGACGTCAAGGTCTTCTTGGAGGCTAACCTGGAAGCCATCTCCGAGCCACTGCTCAAAATAAGGGTGCTTGTTTACCTAACTCAACCAGAACATTGTTCTTTTCTAGGAACAGGACAATGGTTAGAGGTCGTTTACGATCATGGCAGGAGTTTAACAACACACTACCAAAATGTCATGTAAATTTCCGTCCTCTGAGACCGACACATGCAAGCGTCCTTTAGCACATAACAATGAGGAGAAAGAGATGAGAAAACGAATTCACTCAAACACAACTTTTGTCGAAATACGTATGTGTCAGTTTCAGGAGACTTAATTTTACACGAAATCTTTTTTTACGTTTTCTGATTTTTTACAAACATGAAATACGTCTCGTGTAAAATTCATAATTTCTAAGTGTGAAGGCTCCATATTTGGTCCAACGTTCCGGAACGCGATGAGCAACGGTTATGTTTGGTCCACTTCGAATGTTGATTGATTTAATATAGGTAACATTTAATTTAGTTTTTGGAGGTTCTTCCTCACAGAAAAAAATAATGAATTTAAACTAGCGCGTAAAATTTCCCTTCGCTTAAGTTCAAGCCAAGGGAGGCGTAAACAACGATATTGTTTGCAATTTTTCATGTGCCATACAAAATGTTTGCATTCTTTCATACAATAGGCTAGATTTAGGCGTTATCAGGCTAAAATTTACATGAGATTTCCTATTATTTTCTGCCAAATCTAGCATTCCCTTTATGTGCATTAGAAAACGCAGAAAATTCAATGCTTCTTTTTATCTGTGCTGGTAACGATTGTACATACTCAAAAAAAATGTAACACTTTCTTTTGTATATAACTGCTTTTTGTATGCACAGATAAAAATAATTAATTTTAACAAGCGCGTAAAATATCCCCTCGTTTAATTCCAAGCCAAAGGAGGCGTAAACAACAATTTTTTTTGCAATCATTCATACGCCATACAACAATGTTTGCAATCTTGCATACAACAGGATGGATCCAGGCGTTATCTGGCTAAAATTTACATGAAGTATCTCATTATTTTCTGTCCAATCTAGCATTCCCTTATGTGCATTAGATAACGCAGAAAATTCAATGGTTCGTTTTATCTATGTGAGTAAAAGTTGATGAAATTTTTAGTAATACTAGTTTAGAGTGTAATGTTTATATTTCTTCACAATCTGTCAAGTGGTAAATAATCGAGTTGGCTTCCAAGCAAGAAGTGCTTCGACAAAAAATTATGGGCGCGGTCGTGGAAAATCCAGGCAAGTCCCACAGGTGGATAGCGAAACAACTGGAAATCGACCATTCGGCCATGTTCCGTGTGATGAAATCGTTTAAGGAAACCCAGACGACCCAGCGGTGAGCTGACAGCGGAAAAAATGCGAAGACGACCGACTCCGTGAACGCAAGGAAGGTGAGGCATTACTTAAACCACAACCCGGAGCATTCGATTCGGGACGTAGCCAAGAAGGTCATGAAGTGGGTCGGATTTCATCTTTTCAAGGTAAGAAAGGCGCTTAGCCGAACTGATAAACAGAATACGGTGGCCGGATTCCCGCGCCAGGAAGCTGTACCGCGAGTGGTTGGTGCAGCCGAAATGCATCGTTATGGACGACGAGACTTATGAACGCCAAGCAGATCTCCGGCCTGGAGTTTTTCGTCGGCAAGTTCAAGGTCGACAAATTTGCCAAGAAGTACTTGGTGTGGCAAGCGATCTGTGATTGCGGCAAATTCAGCGAGCCGTGCATAACGACCGGCACCATCAACGGCCAAATATATAAATAAGAATGCCTCCAGAAGCGCCTCTGTTTTGGCCGGATCTGGCATCAAGCCATTACGCGATGGAGTGAAACAAAGCCAACGGTGCTGGTTTTGTGCCGAAGGACGCAAACCCGCTTAACTTGCCAGCACTTCGCTCAATAGAAAAATTCTGGGCGATTATGAGGGACAAACTCCGGAAAACAGGGTAGGTCTTCAAAAACGACAAGGAGTTGAAGAAAGGGTGGATGAAATTGGTGTGTCAGAAAGATGGCGCAAGCGTTGCACAGGATTTTATGGGTAGCGTTAAGTGCAAGAGGTGGGCATTGTGCTCACACAGAAAAAAATAATGAATTTTAACAGGCGTGTAAAATTTCCCCTCGTATAATTCCAAGCGAAATGAGGCATAAACAACGAAATTGTTTGCAATCTTCCATACAACAGGCTAAATTCAGGCGTTATCAGGCTAAAATTTACATGAAATCTCCCATTATTTTCTGCCAAATCTAGCATTCCTTTTATGTGCATTAAATAATGAAGAAAATTCAATGTTTCTTTTTATCAGTGTAGGAGAGAAGGTTGAATAAACCAACTTTGCAAAAACATAGCTAATATGTTCTTATTTGCTTGCAGAGAGTTACAAAAATATCTTAAAATGAATTTTTGGTGATCATTTTTTTCTGTTGCAGTTTTTTCGAGTACAATCTTTATAATGACTTTTAAATATTTTATATGAAGTCTTCGAAAACGTTACTCGTATTTTAATTTTACAAGTTTTGTTTGTCACAGTCCTTATCTGGAAGTTTCCGGAACTTTCATTTTATTTTGTCTCTAATTTGCTTACAAAGTTATCGAATTTGTACGACGTTTTATATCATATTTCGCACTTTTTTGAAAAAGTTTCGAATGAATTTTTCTGATCGATCGATTTTCTTGATGATTGTTTGGTTTGAGTAGCCGTTTTCCTTGAATTGTGTTATTATTTGTCGTTCATCCTCAGTCAAACGAGTCCGTTTTGCCATTGCTATAAAATGTTCAACTTTTTTTTATGCAACCAGTATTTTTTAATGCACATCTTAAGCGCATCTTTTAAAACGAATGTCATGAAATAGTATGTTTAAAATTTCTTAAAACAACAGTGTCATTTTAAAGAAGAGGCATTTTATCCGCGGCTAAACGTTTTCAAGCACTAAGGCAAATAAACTTAAGAATTTCATAAGGTTCTGAACGATGCTTTGGAATTTCATAAGGGGCTATTCATAAACCAAGTGGACTTTTAAGGGGGGAGGGGGTTGGATTTGAAAAAACTCTACGCTCCATCCAAAATTTCAAAAACAAAAATGTATGGATAAAAGTTTACGGAAGGTCTGAGATTTACAAAAATGAGTCTACGTGGTTTATGAAAAGGCCCTAAAGCTGACTTATGAATGGATTTTTCTTACACGAGCTTGTACTTGTACGCGTTTAAGCTTTCCTGATTTAAGTATTGAAATATAATAGTGGTCAAGTCACTGGACCCGTAACCTCAACGTTTAAGGTTCGATTCCAGGTTGCTCTATATTTTTATTTATTCGTCATCATTATATTTCATAAGGCAAATTAATGAAATTCATACTGATTTCTTATGGCAAATAATCATAGTGCAATGTAATGAATTTCGAAAGATTATTTCACTGAGTGAGGGTAGAGATGACATTTGATTGTTTACATCCTTCAATATCACAGAGGTACACAGAAAAAAAAGATGATTTTTTACAGATGCGTTCAATTTCCCCTCTTTCACTTGTAAGCCTAAACACGCGAAAACAACGAAATCGCTTGCAATCGTTCATACGACAGACTAGATTTAGACGGTCTTTTGGCTCGAATTTATGAGAAATATGCCATGAACCTATGCCAAATCTAGCATTCCATTTATGTTTCTTTCGAACTGTGGATGTGTGTGAGTGAGATGCGTGTGCTTTTCATGAAAGGGTATTAGTGGTACTACCAATGCACTGAACAATTATCCACCCAGAAACCACGATCAATTAATGCTTCAAAAGCTTTTCAAATTTATTTATTGCGTCTGTATGAATGTTTAGCACTGTGCACTGTAAAAAATAATGAATTTGAACAGACGCGTAAAATTTCCCCTTGTTTAATTTCTAGCCAAAATAAGCGTAAGTAAAGTAGTTCGTATGGAATTTTCCATTCAACAGACCTGATTCCAGCATTATCTGGCTTAAATTTACATGAATGATCCCATTATATTATGTCAAATCTAGCATTCCGTTTAGGTGCATAAGGTAACACAGAAAATTAAATGCTTCTTTCAAACTGCGCAGTTTCTTAGATTTGTGTATTGGAAAATTCAACGTGGCGATGCAAATTCTCCATGCTGGCGTTAATATTTGTACTGTAGCGACTTTCACCTTAGATTGTTAATCATTTAATTATTCGTTAAGGTTTTCGGGAAAGAAATGTTCAATTCTGTGTATCATGCACGCGGTTCAGTTCCGACTATATTTCATCCAAGTGCCCAATTGGCATACCATTCCATAGATCAGTTTTTGTTTGTTTTCCCAAATAAAGCATGCTCACTCAAATGATCAGACGCCATCCGTCAAACCCCAAATTTGACAGAGTTGTAATTAACTCGGACAACCGTCGATTGCGTCATAACACTGCAATAATGACAACAACAGTGGATTTGAACCGTGACGCTAATCCCAGCTTTGCAGCATCTCCCTCCTGACTGGTTTGAATCCGATCACATGTTAGTCAAACGACATGTTTCGGCATTGCGCAATGCATGCCACGCTTGTACGGATTATGATCTCACTTCACGTCCGTATCCAAATTGTTTCGTAGGTATGTCTTACAAACTTGCGCAGCTTACTTCATCCAATGAATGTGCACCTAGTAGCGACCTACAATAACAAGCTGAGCGTGCGCGACTTTGGGTGAAAGTGATCACCTTTCCGCTCACGATCACCCGACGAGATATTTACTAGTCACGATGGGGAATCACACAAACACACAGGTTACGGATCTACATATCTCGTTTCTGGTTTTTTTTTTTTGTTTTCGGGTGAGAGTCGAAATTCCTTTTGCGTCAATATTGTTGTCTGGCTGATCTTTTGCGCTTAGTTCCGCCGAAGTTGCCATCAACAACAACAATAAAAACTTGAATCGTACGCATTTGACGCGTTGTGCCTCGAGGGGTGATAGTTGAATGTCTCAGGATACAAGGCAATTTGCTGGGGTGCGTTGAGAGTGCGTTAGTTTGCCGGTGAAAGAGCTCACTCCGTTGATTGGTATTTCTCTTTCTGGAATTGATCTGAAAAATAAAACTGCTTTCACGCCTTCGGACAAGCGTGGCAATCGAAAGAAATTGATCTTGCTTTCGGATTGGGGCTGGCGGGTTGTGGGAGTTATTTGATGTCGATGGATAATGATTTTTCTTGATGGTAGTTTAAATTCAACGTAATTTTTAAATCAAAACTGCACCGAATTCTCTATAAAAACTCAAAACAATTGTCCCTTGTAATTTAAACCAAACACCGAAAATTTGATGAAAATTTTCTTAGGAAAACCACACAGCTCGGTTTCACCTCAATCCGCCCACGTGGTTCTCAGCAATAACATTTTCCCGGGCATCTAAACAAGCAAACATTTTCCAGCGATTACTGGGTTGGGTTCAACCCACCGAAGAAAAAACAAGTAATTTCATTAAAACTTTGACAACCCAAGAAAAATATGGGAAGGAGTTTCCTGGAATGCATCATCGGTCTTCTTGATTTTCCTCTGCGAGGTGGGGTGTGTTCACTCGCTTTACCCTCTTGGCCGAGTTTACACCATCCTCATCATCATCATCATCATCGTCGTCGTCGTCGTCAGCGTCATAAGCATCGTTGAACAATCTCTCCAATCGACTGCGGGGCAGACAGCTAAAAGCCATCGAACGGGATAAACAAAAGCTCTTAAGCGCAATTTTAACTTTACCCTTCCTCCTAGTTATCAAACTTCCACTCACTCCCATTTCCACACGTGCATTACATGTGTAGTGGGGGAAGGAAATTAAGGTTTGTTTCTGTGTGTTATTCAAACAGTTTAGAGTTTTGTTCGCGTAGCGTTTAAATCCCCTTTTAATGCGGTGGTTGTTTAAGAGAACTACACTTTTTGGTTTTTTTTTACAACAAATGTATTTATAATGTCATCAAAATATATCAGCTGTTGTGGTTTGTATTTCGTGACACGAGTTCCACATCCCAAAAAAGGGGTTTAATTTGTAGAAAACGCCATATAAAACCATAGCTAAAATTATTAATAACAAGAAGTACTAAGAACTTCACACGGCGATGGGACCGATAGTGTGCGTGAGCTAAACGTCGCTTTTCACTAAGGATTGTTCAGTAAAGAATGTGGACAACTGTTTCTCAATGGAAAAAAAATATTTTCGAAAAAAAACGCAAGTTTGCTTAAAAATAATTAAATTCAACACACATTTGACCGAATTCACGTGAGTAAAGACTGTATTCGATGAAATTTGGACACACAAAATAGGTCACCAAAAATTTTCCTTGAGCCCGATTCTTTTCAAACTTTCTGGAAATAAAGTACTACTAAATGGGTAAGTTTTCACATCATTGGTTTATTGAACCTCTTCTCCCAACCCAAATGTCCGTACCTTTGCCTTGACCCTTTTCATCAAATTTTGGGCAATGATAGGACCGACTTGCTTACTTACTTTTAACCACACTTTCTTTAGTTCAAGTTCATTTTCTATCAGTTTTAGAGTTTTAACGAGCTTTGCCTTCATGATTGCCCAACATTTTTCAATTGGGCGAAGTTCCGGAGTGTTTGGAGGGTTGACGTCTTGTGGTACAAAAACTACATTATTATCTTTGTACCAGTCTAAGACGGGCCGGGCATAGTGGCAAGATGCCAAATCCGGCCAAAACAGTGTCGGGCCATCGTAAGATCTCAAGAAGGGCAGAAGTCGTTGTTGGAGGCATTCGTCCTTGTATATTTTTCCGTTGACGGTCCCAGAGGTGATGAAGGGCTGACTCATTTTGCCATTTTGCAGATCGCTTGCCAGACAAGGAATTTTTTGGCGAGTTTCGACAGTTTCTTCTTCCGTACACTCTCCGGAATGGCCAACTTAGAGGTGGCAACGTAAAGGGTGTATTCGATAAAAATGGCACATACATATATACTCATCAAAATTAAACTGATTCTCGGATTTTCTTGAAATTTTCAGGGAATGAAGAACTACGAATGAGTTTTGATTTACAACATTTGTTTTATTCAATTTCGTCTCCCATCCCGAATGCCCGCACCTTCCTTTTCACTCCACCCATCAAATTTTGTACAACCGATTTTCCCAGTGTTTTTGTTGTTTTTACCCAAATTTTCTTCAATTCTAGCTCTGTTTTTTATAGTTTTGGGATGTTTGCGAAGTTCCGTTTTCATAATTGCCCAGAATTTTTCAATTGGACGAAGTTCCGGTGAATTTGGTGGGTTCATATCCTTTGGCACAAAATTGACTCCGTTGGCTCGGTACCACTCCAATACGTTTCGAGCGTAGTGGCAGGATGCTAGATCAGGCCAAAACAGAGTTGATCCTTTGTGCTTCTTAATGAATGGCAAGAGACGCTTCTTAAGGCACTCTTCCGTGTAAATCGCACCGTTTATTGTTCCGGAAGTGATGAAGGGAGCACTTATTTCACCACATCCGCAAATCGCCTACCAGATTAGAAACTTCTTTGCAAATTTCGATAGTTTCTTCTTTCGAACATCCTTCGGAACATCGAACTTCGACTTGGCAACGAAATATTCTTGCCCAGGAAGTTGACGGAAGTCGGCCTTGACGTATGTTTCGTCATCCATCACGATGCAACCGGATTTGGTGAGCAGCTTCGTGTAAAGTTTCCGGGCGCGGGTTTTCGCAGTGATGTTTTGTTTTTCATTCCGGTTTGGGGCTTTTTGCACTTTGTAAACATGTAACCCAGCACGCTTCATGGTTTTCTGCACAAAACCGACTGACACCTTAGACTTTTTAGCGACATCTCGAATTGACATGTTTGGACGGTTCTTGAATTGTTGTACGACTTTCCTGGCCATTTTACTGTCCATTGGACCACTTTTACGACCACTCCCTTCCTTTCTTTGGACACTCAGACGCTCCTTGAAGGTTCTTATTACACGAGACACAGTTGTATTTGCAATTCCAAGCCTTTTAGCAATCCACCGGTGGGACGCCCCTGGATTTTGATTGTGAGTGCACAAAATTTTCTCACGGACAATTTCTTGTTTCGACGACATGACTGGAACTACTGAATGTATAACTATGAAACTCGGCAGATGTAAATAATACACTATGGATAAGATCTACTCAAATTTCTAGGTTTTTTACTCATACGATTCAAAAGTTACAGAAGATTTTCTGTGTGCCATTTTTATCCAATACACCCTTTAGTGTTCCTGTCCTGGCATTTGTTTGGTGTCGGCTTTAAAGTAGGTCTCATCGTCCATCACAATTCAGAACGGTTTTGTGAGCCACTCTCTGTACCGTTTTCTTGCACGAGTTTTGGCCACCGAATTCTGTTCATCGCTCCGGTTCGGTGCCTTCTGGACCTTGTACACATGTAATCCAGAACGTTTCATTGTTTTCTGCACAAAACAAACTGAAACTTTCGCCATTTTCGCAACATCCCTGATCGAAATGTTGGGATAACGCTTAAATTGGCCTTCTCCGGATTTGATGTGCCACGTTTTTTGCCACTAACGTTTTTCCGCTTGGTTGTCTTACGGTCCTTGAACGTTTTGATCACATGAGATACGGGTGAATGTGCGATTCCGAGCTGTTTTCCGATCCATCGATGAGAAGCGTTTGGGTTCACTCGACCGATTTTCACGAAACTCATTACGCAATTGACACAACACAATGAAATACAGTCAGTTAAAATTTCAATAATTTTTACCCACACGCTAAAAAGTCACGAACAATTGCGTGTGTCCAAATTTCATCGAATACAGTCTCTATGAATATTTACTTCTCATTTCTGAAGAACGCTCGGAATTTTCACTTGATACTGTACAATTTTTCCAATAGGGTACAGGCAGAGAAGGATGTAGTGTATAAGGTTGGAGTGACATAAAATTATCATTAAATCATTGAATTATTATTACAACTGAATGAATGGATGGAAGAGCAGTTGGCCATGCCATCGTTCGAGTCAGCGATTGGAGTAACGTTGGCGAATTAACACGCAGCACATCAGCAAGCAAGGAAATTCGCCGAAGAAAATGTTGCGGAAAAGTTACGACCTGTTAGATTCTGCACAACTTTTCGTTGTGCTACAGTCGTAATTTTCTTGAAGCAGTCAACAGAGCTTGCTTCTCTTCTATCTTTCTTAATATGCTGCTCACTTATTGCCCAGTATCTTTCGATAGGATGCAGTTCGGGGCCGTTTGGGGGTTTTTGGCATTTTTTGACAAAATTGACTTTTTTCTTCTTGAGCATCTCCAACGTAGCAGGAGCGTAGTGAGCAGATGCCAGATCCGGCCAAAACAATGAAGGATCCGTATTCTTTTCCCAAGCAACACCAAACCATCATAGTTAGTTACTACAACTTGATTCCAACTTAATTGAGTCACATTCAAGTTACTTTAATCGATTTGCAACAAGTGTGCTGCTAGAGTTATGGTAGGTAGGTAGAAACCGTTTTTTGAAGCATTCTTTTCTGTAGTGTTTAACGTTGATTGTGCATGTTGTGAAATATGAAGCCACAGGAGCAAATGGCTAGCCACACCAAAACCTTTTTCCCAAATGTTTCGGTCTGGATGCATCGCATGATGTGCGATGTCTGTCTTCTGCTCAGTGTTGAAAAATGGTGGCCCCAATCAAATTTGACGTACGTCTCGTCGTCCATTTTTGGATGTTCCGTGACCGTATTTTCGAAGAAGCTTTGTGTGAATCCCTGCTTGTGGGTGCTTTATGCTTCTTGCAGGTTCTGATATTGTTACGCTTTTTGATATTCTGCACAGTTCCGACGATAATGTCCTTTTTTTGTGATATTTGATGAACGGAACACAGGAGGTATGACTTTAAAATGCGTACCATTGCCATCTCCTTTTTCTGGTCCAAATACTTTCTGCCAAATCTCGTAACGATGACTTTTCGAAAAACCATTTGTGCAGAACTAGGATGATCCAACCCATCGTTCGATATTTCTCACTTCTTTTTTCGTTTGTTGAGGTGTTTTTCCAAAGTTAACAATGTTTGTTCAAACTGAGCGAAAATTCACAATGTTTCGTTGAGTTTTAAGCCTAAACCATTGATTAACAGGTCTCCACTTTCGTTTATGAACAGTCCTTATCACTCATCAAAAATATTCCATTCGGTTTTGAAATGAAGTAAGCTGCTCTCTCAAATTGATGTGTTTGGTTTTGGTTGATACAATTTTTAAATTTTGTTTGCGTTCATTTTAACATTGTTCATTTGTTAGAAAACTGAAAAGATTACCGTGGGTGGAGAACCAAGTGTTTTTCGAAGACCAAAGAACGATTACCATATTTATATGACAACTTGGGTCCTCTTAAGATTTCAATCGTCAATTCGGTCAGATTGTGGCTCACCTAGAAGAGAAAGAAAAGTGAAATCGAATGTAAGTATTATAAGAATGTTTAAACAACACGGCGATAAATAGAATTATAATTACTAATGAATGTGTAGTTCATTGTGTACATGGGGAATTGCTTAGGTCAGAAGTAGGGCTTCTCAAATTAAATTATTGCAACATGGTTACTTTAGCTCAATTCCCATTTTTTTGCAGTGTGAATAGAAGCATGAGTGTAAAGATTGGACTCGGAAAAAATGCGATACTTTGTTTTGGGTGTAACTTTTTATCGCGTGGGTGAAAATTAGGGATTTTTGGGATAATACTAGAGCTATCCAAAATTTCATTAATTTTGTATAATACTATTAGAGTTTTATGTTTATGTGTGCAAAATTTTATCGCGATCTGTCAAGTAGTTTTCAAGATGCATTCGAAACAAGAAGAGCTACGCCAGCAAATCTTGGGCGCGGTGATCAATAATCCTGGTCAGTCGCACAGATGGATCGGCAAAAGGCTTGAAATCCACCATTCCTCCATGTCCCGCGTTTTGAAGATGTTCCAGGAGACGAAGACCATCGAGCGGTGCGCTGGAAGCAGCCGAAAACCGAAAACGGAATACCCAGAGAAGGCGCGGAAGATAAGGCAGTACTTTAAGAATAACCCGAACCTTCCCACCCGAGACGTGGCCAAAAAGGTCAATTCGTCGAAGTGGTTCATCCAGCAGACCCTGAAGCGGCTGGGCTACGTGTTTTTAAGGTCAGGAAGGCGCCAAACCGGACTGACAAGCAAAACACGGTGGCCAAATTGCGTGCGCGGAAGCTGTACCGTGAGTGGCTGGTCAAGCCGGCTGTCTCGTCATGGACGACGATACATATATCAAGGCGGACACCAAACAAATCCCCGGCCTCGAGTTTTTTTTCGGTAGGTCCCGCATGGAGGTTCAGGAAAAGTTCCGGAAGAGAAAGATGGACAAATTCGCGAAGAAGTACCTGTTTTGGCAGGCGATCTGCGAGTGCGGACGGTACAGCAAGCCGTTCGTTACAACCGGCACCATAAACGGGCAGATTTATCGAGAGGAATGCTTGCAGAAGCGCTTGCTGCCCTTCCTCCGCTCTCACCGTGGTCTCACGCTGTTCTGGCCGGATCTCGCTTCGTGCCATTACGCCCCAAGCCTGTAATAGATTGGCACGAAGCGAAGGGCGTTAATGTGGTCCCGAAGGAGGCGAACTCGCCAAATACACCAGAACTTCGTCCGATCGAAAAGTTTTGGACGATAATGAAGAAGATGTTGAAGAAAAGCGGAAAAACATTCAAAACCGATGAAGCTTTGAAGAAAAACTGGGAGAAGTTGTGTAAAAAAGATGGACAAAGCCTCGCCCAAGATCTCATGAGCAGTGTTAAGAGAAATGTACGAGAATTCAGCTTGTGTGAGGAAATTCAATAAATAAATAATGCCAAAACATAGTTATTATATAGTTATTTAATCCCTGAAAATTTGAAAAGTATCCGATTTAAAATGAATTTTTGGTGATATTTTTGTGTGTCTCATATTTTCCAAGTCCAGTCTTTATCTTGCACAAAATTAAAATAAAACTAAAAATATATTTAAACCCACAAACAAAAAAAAAAATACACAAAATAAATAAATATATTTTTTTATTTTTTTTTTTTTATAAAAAAAAAAAAAAAATTTTATTTTTTAAATAATTATTTAAAAAAAAAAAAAAAAAAAAAATTAGTTACTTAAATTTTTTTTTTTATAAATAAAAAAAAAAAAAAAAAAAAAAAAAAAAACAAAAAAAAAAAAAAAAAAAAA
This sequence comes from Aedes koreicus, assembly GCA_024533555.2. Classification (NCBI taxonomy): domain Eukaryota; kingdom Metazoa; phylum Arthropoda; class Insecta; order Diptera; family Culicidae; genus Aedes; species Aedes koreicus. The sequence continues at coordinate 86,146 of JAHHFK020005726.1, read as the reverse complement.
AAACAACAAAAAAACAAAAAAAAAAAAAAAAAAAAAAAAAAAAAAAAATTTTTTTTTTTTTTTTTTTTATTTTTTTTTTCATAAAATTGGCTGAAATCCCATCAAACCCAGGCCTTTTTGGAGGCATTTAATTTTTTCAATGCTTCCCTTATGTCACGGGTAGCTATATTATTGGCCTCAACAGCATTCTTACTATTGTTTTCAATAGAGTGAAATAGGGCTCTCAAGCATTACTAAAAATTTACTTTGTTGTTCCAGTGAATAACTACTACCACATAAGGTAAGTGGCCTGAATAGCATCGTTACAGTTGGTTTAAACTAGTAAAAATCGTTTTTAAGCATTTTTCAAAGAACAAAATTGGTTTCCCAAAAGAAAGCCACTATCACCTTTTGTATGTGGCTAGAGCAACATCATTACTGTTGGTATAAATCTTTTTAAATCGGCTCCCAAGCGTTGGTTGGTTTTTCCAAAGAAACACCACCATCACAAAAAGCAAAAGATTTCTATTGTGCAGAGACATTTTACAAATGGAACATAATAAAATTTCTATTTTGCATGATTTCTCTACCTTACTAATGCAAAAATAAAAAATAAAAACACGGATAAACAGTTACATTCACTCTTGTATTATCTACCAAGATGAAACCTACAAAAAGAACCTTCCACTAACAATTTACTTTCCTGAGATATTCTTGATGGCGCAGAAGTATATTCGGCATTCAGTAGCAACGAGTATTGAACAAACATTCCCCCCCCCTTTCCTAATTGATCTACAAAGGAGTGGCCGGCGCCGTTCTTGATCCTATAAATCAGAACAAGAATTGCACATTGAGCATGATTCCCTACTCCCAAGTGACATCCTGTTGGTTATCTGTGCAACTTCAGCTGTCTTAGATCAATCACCGAGGGAAAAACCTCGGATGGCCATGCTCACAGCAGACCAGGCTCACGAATTTGAGATGCTGTATGCTTCACAAATAATCGTCTTTGGACATATCGGATGGTGAAAAGTTCGTACAATGGGCGATTCTTATAAAGGGTAGCGCACGGGTTTTTTAGCAGTTTATGCAGCACCTGGGACATTTGATGAAGCTGTATGTAATCTATAATTAGAACTGCCAATATGTAGACGTTAATCCCTCTGCTTATTTCTGATTTATCGGAACATACGTTCAGCAACGAGCATTGGGCTCAGAAAATTTCATAGGCATGGAATAAAGTTCCCAATTGCAGGGACTTTTTGAAAGCATGCGGATTGCTTTCCGACAATGTTTTCTTCAGCTCCGCAATTTGTACATAAACTAACAATATTGTATGACTGCAATTCCGTGCATGTGTGCGAAGGCGAACTGAAATAGGCCAGTTCACGATGTCAATTTTCTCCAACCCACCCCTTCGGTTTCTCCATCCGCCTTCAAAAACAATCAACCAAAACATGTCGATTGCTACGATCACAAACTCGTCTACTAGCAGGTTATGAGATAGACCTACACGACCAAACTTTTAGTTTGTCATTGATCTTTAGATTGGCAATGTGTATTCTTATTTCTCACGCAAATGTTAGCCAAAGCGACTGTGACGACAAACGGGATGCTTCGTTTAAAAACAAACAAATTCTAGGGTTTTTTTTTCATTAGGGCGAATCTACAATTGAGAGATTCTCTCCGGCTCGCTCTCTTTCATGCATTACAGCGCCATTATAAAACTTTCGAGGGATTCTTTAGTACAGATCGAAACACAACAGTGCTGGCTAGCATACTCTGCAAATAGTAGAATGAAAAACGTAAAGGTGATTGATTTATGAATGAAAGAGCGAGCCCAGAGAGAGTCTCTCAATTGTAGATTCGCCCTAATGAATAAAAACCCTAGAAATGTAAGAGACAGCAGGCTTAACGTTACAATACCAGTGCGCTATATCCATGGTGAACAAAGAAGAGAGGAAACAAGGGCTCTCTTAAAAGCAACAGTGATGCCATAGCTGCCGCTCAACAGCGAAGCATTATTTATCGTTGGGTACTATTGGGCAGCTCCGAAACATATTTTTTATTGCATATGATAGTGCCAGATAATGGACAACATAATCATAAGCATAGATTAACCTCAAATGGCTGGAAGAAACATGAAAAAAATAGTGATTTCAGATCATCTAAATACGAAATAAATTCAAAAAAAAACAAAAAAAAAAAAAAAAAAAAAAAAAAAAAAAAAAAAAAAAAAAAAAAAACAAAAAAAAAAAAAAAAAAAAAAATAAAAAGTTAAACCAAAAAAAAACAACCCCATAAAAAAAAAAAAAAAAAACACATTTTTTTTATTAAAACAAATCACCCAACCTTACATTTCTTCCAAAAATGGGTATATGTAGTTAAACTACACAGTTAAAATTATTTTGTAATTTTCAATCTATTTTCATGCACATAAAAAGAGCATGGAAATACCTTCAAAATTACATGAAGCTTTCAATTTACACGACTTGAAAATCACATGTTGTAATAATTGCTCGCTTGAATTTTGCATGACCTACTTCAGATGCTCGCAACGTTACACCCAAATGTATTTTTTCTCATTAGAGTGGCGGAGATAATAATCGAGAAAGAGATTATTGGTTTATTGATAACCCCTACCAATAACATGATTATCCAAAACTGACAGCCATGGGCGTCAGCTGTTAGGAGAAATCATAAATAATGAAAAATGACAATTATACGACATTCATTTCTTTAAACAAAAAAACAAAAACATCCAGGCTGTGACTGCGGTTCATGTTTTCATGACAAAGGGTTAATGTAATACGTTCCTAGAAACTTCAGGTTGCTGCGATGGGCGAATCCGGATAAGTAGGTATCAGTGAACAGCTCAAAACACAATGGATTCTGAAACAGCAATAAAATCTGCTTCACTCGTTTCGACAATTGCTAAAATGGCTTCTTTTGTCCTCCGCTCTTGAACGCTGAATGACAGCTTGAAGAGAAAAACAGCACGGAAGCTTATTCAAAAAAAAAAAAAATCAATGTAAGAAGGTTTATATTTACACGATCATGTAAATTCATATGTATATGCATTGGAAAACGTGTTCAGTGAGATTTATTATCCTTGCAACGTGTACAAATGTATGATCTGAAGGAAGTACACGTATTTTTCAATGTTTATCAATGCTCCACATATGTGCATATTTTTTTATTTAAAATTCAGTGAAGCAATGGATTACATTGATATATTTTTACCATTCGAACGTTTTACATCACATGTAATTTTTGTAGAAGAAACAGGGTCAAAAGCGATTAATTAAAAAAAAAAATATAACGCATCACTTATTAATATTGTGCAATTCTAGCACCAGCAGAAAAATCCGAAACGCTCAAATTTGGGAGCTTTTCTTGGAAAATATGTTTTATTCCTTCGCGAAGAACGTTAAAAAAAAACAACAAAACAAAGAAGTTCCTTTCCCTTTTTTTCTGTCTTCCATTCGTTGTCTCTGATTGGCCAGCCAATCAGAATATAGAAATAGGTTGCGAATAGCTATAAAAGAAAATAGGGCTGCGTCTAGCAGCTCATTCTTACGACGGACGTCACGACGAACGGATACAAAAAAAAAACAGCTGTGCAACGGCAACCAACCACCCCAACCAAACGGACCACCACGAGGAGCAGATTTCCCCCAACCACAACAAAACCGCCGGTGCGACGGAAGTTTTCCCGGTGAAGGCACGACCAACGACTGCTAGCAAAATGGAGAAGACGAAACCAGGAGATCCCCTGCCGCCGCGACCTCCCAAGGAAGCATCCGAAGCATCCGAAAATTACGACAATTTTCATTATTTTTTGCTGTGTAGGAACATTCATTAGGTAAATATTAGCCGGCTAGATAGGATCTTAACAGTAAATAAAGTAAGAATACTCAAGTCCCATGAATCTTAATAAAACTCATGCACATAAAGGGTGAAATGGGCCAGAAATTTGTCGAACATTATTAAGTGCGCACTGATTAGTTTATTATATAAATGATAAACCTTTATTTCTTTTTGAAGGTTATTGTCTACAAAACACAGGAAATTTATTTGATTAGGCTTCCGATTTTCCAAATGCGAACTGTCAGGCTTAACGTTTCACACCTTCCATCAAGTTTTGTACCGCTGCTATACCCACCTTATTTGATGCTGATTGCCAATTTGCCTTTAACTGTTTGTCACTTCCAACTGGTTTTTGCGTTTTCTTGAGGTTTATCTTTAGGAGACCCCAAATTTTTTCCATTGGGCGCAGTTCCGGCGAGTTTGGAGGGTTTTTCTCCTTGGGTACGATTTGCACAATGTTGGCAGTTAACCATTTCTGAGCCATTTTTCCTTAGTGGCAAGAAGCGAGGTCTGACCAAAACAGCACGGAACAACTATATTTCTTTAAGAAAGGCAATAAGCGATTTTGCAAGCATTCCTTTACATAAATATCTTGGTTGACAGTGCCAATTGTCACAAAACTTTCACTTTTTAGCCCACAGGTGCAAATCGCCTGCCAAACCAAATATTTTTTCGGGAACTTCGTCATTTTTTTTTCTGCTTAAGCTTATCTCGACGCTTTCTTTTTCCGGTAGCCTTTTAAAACTCTTGACCAGGGAGCTGCTTGAAATCAGCCTTGACGTATGTTTCATCGTCCATTACGCTGCAATCAAACTTGGTCAACAAACTCGTGTACCACTTTCGCGCTCTTCCTTCGGCTGTTGTGTTTTGATTATCATCTTGATTTCGTGTCTTCTTTCTTAGCGTTTCAAGTTTATTGCTTTCGCAATTCGCTTATTGCTTGCTCTCATCTTAGTGTTCTAAATGCACTTCCACAGTTATTAATTAAGAGCTTTCGATGCCAGGTACCATTTTTGCATTAGTATGATTGTGTGGCAAGTACAATCATACCCTCTAAGTCCGGGGAGTCGAGAAATTTTCCTTAACGAAAAACTCCTAGACCAGACCGGGAATCGAACCCAGCCACCTCCAGCATGGTGTTGCTTTGTAGCCGCGCCTTTACTGATTGAGCTAAGGGTGGATCCGATTTGGTGTCTCTGTAGACTTATATGTTGACAGCCCGGCTCGTTTATTAGCTCTTTGCACTGTTTTGTGGGACTTTCCTGATTTGTTTCCGATATCTCTGATGGAAAAGTTTAGATTGCGTTTGAAAATGCTGGCCACTATTCTTCCGATCGCTGCGGCTTCCTGGTTTCGGGTTTCTCTTGATCCCGGCTTTCTGGCAGTCGTCAGGCTTTCTCCAAACCCTTTTATAATATTCGTCACGGTTGATTGGGCAATATTGAGTGATTTTGCCAAGTCGGCGTGGGAATGATTTGAATTTTGCATATGCGAGTGCACAATTTTGATACGCTGCTCTACTAGCTTCGACGTCATTTTGACAACTGAATACTAAATGGCAAAAAAAAAAACAGAGTCAACACTTTGTACGCATAAACCTTCAAAATGGAGGTTATTCAAGTTTTTAAATGCACGATTAAAAAAACTACGCCATATTTGAGTCGACCAAGTTTTGACCGTTCCATCCCTCATATTGTTTATTGTTTATTTTGTTCAATTTCATCTGACCCCCATGAAATATAATGTGTGTGATGGGGAAAATTTAACATTTAATATATTTAACAAATATTAACGTTTGTAGCTTATCAACATATTACAAACAGGAGGAAAAGACGTGAACATCTGAATTGCGCGGACGACGCAAACATCCCACACCGGATCGTGGTAATTAGCGCATCGAAATCTGGGCAATCGGGGCAATCGGGGCACAGTGGCACAGAACGCAGTGCAGCAAGCAGTCAACTGAACAAGGAGACCTCGTGCCAACGGACTAAGTTAACCAGCGTTCATCGACGGGCCCAAAACTGACACCACACCAGAACCGTGTATCAGTAGGGATTTAGATAGGACTGTTAGGGACCAGTAGGACAAAAAGTTTATATGTAAGGTAGCAACCATCCCTTCGAAGACCTTGTCATGTATGCAGCTCCACCTAATAGCAAGATCAAATTGAGTTACCGACTTGTATTCACAGCAACGCTGTAATAAGGGCCAAAAACGGTGGGGCGGACCCGTAACCAGAGACACTTACGTGAAACCCGCGGGAACATAAGATTCTCCTTCCAACGATACGATCCAACAAATCGAGTAACCCAATTCGCAATACTTAATTAAGCTGGCTTGTTAAGAAGGGCGCGTCACTCTCGCTGAAACTGTTGGAGTAGAATTCACAGCATCACAATCGAATCGAAAGGAAAAAAAATCTGCACACCCACGTTGATAATCCAACGTGGTCCGCAATAAAAATCGCAAAAGCTTTAAAAATTGCAAAATCAACCGTGTATGATGTGCTCAAACATTTCAGGGAGCGAAAAAGCGTGGATCGAGTGCCTCAAGGTAAGCGTCGTAGTGGAACCTATGACCGCAAGCTGAACCAGAAGGTGTTGAAAACCGTCGAAGACAACCCTGGACTATCAGATAATGAAATCGCACAAAAATACGCTGCTGCTCGCAGTACCGTTCGAAACATTCGTTTGCGAGGAGGATATCGTTCTTATCGAGCCAGCAAGCAACCAAACAGAACGTTTAAGCAAAGTTTGTCACCAAAACTCGTGCTCGGAAATTGTACCAGCAGGTTTTGACGAAGTACCAAGGATGCCTGCTCATCGACGATGAAACCTACGTCAAAATGGATTTCGGACAGCTTCCTGGCCAAACATTCTGCATGGCGACGGTTCGAGGAGATTTTCCGGCGAAGTTGAAGTTTGCTTTTTTGGACGAATTTGCAAAAAAAAAAAACTGATGATTTGGCAAGGGATATGCAGCTGCGGAACAAAGACCAAAGTGTTCGCGACGAATTAGACGATGGACTCGAAGCTGTACAAGGAAAATGCCTCAAAAACGGCGGACTACCTTTTATTAAAGCCCATAAAGGTCCCGTGAAGTTTTGGCCAGATTTGGCGAGTTGCCACTACAGCCGGGAAGTCATCCAGTGGTACCGCGATAATAACGTAGATTTCATCGATAAAAACATAAGTCCACCCAACTGCCCGCAGTTCCGGCCCATCGAGAGATTTTGGGCTATCATGAAGCGGAAGCTTAAGAAAAGTGGGAAAAACGGCTCGGAACGCGACTCAGATGACCAAAATGTGGAACAAATGTGCCAAGGAAGTTGACTCCGGAGGTGTAAAGCGTATGATGGGAGGAATAAAGAAGAAGGAGCAAATTTTCATTAGAAACGAAGAGAAATGATATTTTTTGAAATTTTTGAAATCTTAAAGTACAGCGAATTACCTTTGTTTTGATGTATAAAACATATTTGTAGGTCAATCCGTTACCGAGAACCAGATGATTTTATTATTTCGGATTCTAAATGGACATAGCTTTAACTTCTCAAATTCATAAAATAGTATTGATAATATAGTGAAGGGCAGTTATAACATTAAATGATAATAACAATTTCAATTGTATTTGCATGTCTACAGATTGTGGTCCTGCTGCAATGTATCATAACGACGAGAAAAAAAATATCTAAAATTATTTTACCATACTTGAGAATTCCATGGATGATCTGAAACTATTTACCGTATAAAGGCCTCCCCAAACTGCAGCGTTTTTTTTTATGTTTTTTAATCGCGTCGGTTTGTGCGCTTCCATAAGCCGCCATGTATCCTCATCGCGGAGATTTTTTCGCCGCGATTTCGCAGCGGCGGCGGCAAAAAAAAACACTGCAGTTTGGGGAGGCCTTAAAGAATAGTATAGCTACAATTTCAATGTGCTGCTGCAACAGTGGAAAAACGAATTGATGTGATAAAGGGCGAACACGAAATTATTGCGACACCGAAAATGTCATGCCAATTTTCTTATAATGTTTAGAATCAAACCAAAATTTTAGGGTAGTTTTATACGTATATTTACTCCAAAAATCAAAAGAAAAGTTAATCGATGGAGCCTTGAGTGTAAAATTGAACGCATTTTCGCTTGATGCCCTCCATCAAAGTCTTTACAGTGTCATCCGGTACCAGTTTCTCAGTTTTTTTTTCCATTTTCTTAACATGTCCTTCTCGTCTTTGACTGTCTTCTTGCTCTTCCGAAGTTCCCGCTTCATCATTGCCCAGTACTGCTCCACCGGGCGCAGCTCCGGACAATTTGGCGGATTCATGTCCTTTGGAACAAAATGGACAGAATTGGCCTCATACCACTCCAGGACACTTTTAGAATAGTGGCATGATGCCAAATCTGGCCAAAATAGCGGAGCTTCGTCGTGCTGCTGCAAGAACGGCAAAAGGCGCTTCTCGAGGCACTCAGATTTGTAGATCTCGCCATTTACTGTGCCCTTTGTCACGAAAGGCTCACTCCTCAGTCCGCAAGAGCAGATGCCAAATGAGATATTTGGAGGCGAACTTCGACATTTTCTTCTTCTTAAATTTGTCGTCACATAGAACTTGCTCTTGCCGGTGAAAAACTCCAACCTCGGAATTTGCTTAAAATCGGCTTTTATATACGTTTCGTCGTCCATCACACAGCAGCCATATTTTGTCAGCATCTTCTCGTAGAGCTTCCGTGCCAGAGTTTTAGCCGTCGATTGTTGCCGCTCATCGCGGTTTGGGAAGTTCTGTACCTTGTATGTATGTAGTCCAGCTCTCTTCTTTGCATTCTGGACGTAGCTCTGCGACATGCCGATCTTTTTAGCCAAATCACGGCTTGAGACGTTGGGATTTGCTTTAATCATCCGCTTCACCTTTCCCTCCGTCTTTTTGTTCTCCGGTCCCGGTTTTCTTCCAGCTCCTTTGCCGTGGTCCAACGTCAACCGCTCCTGGAACCGCTTCAACACTCTGGAGACGGTTGAATGGTGAATGTTCAACATTTTTCCCAACTGCCGGTGCGACAGGTCAGGAAATTCCAGGTGTTTGGAAAGAATTTGTTCTCTCGACTCGCGTTGGTTCACCTCCATTTTCGTTGAATCGAAAAACACGACTTCGAGTTTGACAGCATGTAAACAATACACATCAATGAGAAAGTATGCAAAATTTGGTTGTTTTTCACCCAATGGTAAAAAAGTTATCCCCTGTTGAATGTGTCGCAATAATTTCGTGTTCGCCCTTTATAACCACAATGCAAATGACTCTTAGTTTCGGGTCTTGACAAAGAATCCCTTCTGAGCCCTGGCGGCACTTCAGGCCGGCCAGTTCAGAGCAAGGGTCAGTAGGACAAAAAGTAAATAAAGTCGTAAACTTAAAATTATTTAACTCTTACTTTGCTTACCTCGGTATGAAAGAGCCGACCCAGAGAGTGGTAAGAGTCAGCGGGTGTTACGAAAGGCAAGTTACAAATGTTTTTTATTTCGTTAGACGTCACGACCAATAACGAAATGCAGGAAAAACATAGCAGCCCGATTTCGTCTCTGACCATGATAACAGTTATCGTCAGTCTTGTCAGGCTAGTCGAGCTTCAGAATTACGAGTGACAACTGAACTACGATCAAATAAGAAAAGGATATTGTCGACAAATTTTCATCGAGTTAAATTGCTGCACATCAAGTCTTTCTAGCAGAATCTGGTTGTTTTGCGTCGACTTTCTGATCATGCTTGTGTTGCATCGTCATTTTCCTAACAAATGCTTGGCCAGGTGGTCAGAAGAATTGAATGAAACACAACCTCCTGTTTGGATCTTGTAAGCATTCCACTATCATTTCTTGTGTGTATTTTACTTTAACTTGCAAGTATTTTAACAGAACAGAAGTCCTTTAGAATTAAAATGCAAAGAAATTTCTGAAATTGTTTTGCACAAAAACGAAAGTTTAAAACATTCAGAACGAAAAACCAAGGATAAGATGTATGGAACTAAGCATGAGAGTGACTCTCGAATCCATTTGGTATTAAATTTGATGTATGAATCACAGTCAAAGCTGAGAGGATTATTACTGATTTTGCATCCGACTAATTCCACAGCCTAGGTTTTACATCTGCATTTGTGTGGTTTCTGTTCCGATGGATTTATCAGAACCTATCTGTGAAGCTCTCGAAGTAAGTTTCTAATTATGTCATTCATTCCTGCCTAATCACCATGACGCAAAGCTACGAGAGTTAACGGCTTATTTTTTCTCCTTGGAAAATTTCCACGTGAAGCCAAATATGTTCTTGAATATGCTCTCCCTATAACGGGTGCAATTCTGCCAACCAATATGATTGACATTCATAAAACGACTTTTTTTTTCATTTCCTGCATAACGAAAACTGAAAATCTTGCGGACAGGAATCAGGCTTATCGGAAGCTTAAAGCTGTCATCGCCCCCCGTACTGGCATAAAATCTTGATGCGACATCGCATTTCCCTCATCCGAGCCCTTTCGCAAGCAATTTCCCTTTGCAATACATCGCCGAGTCACCGACAAGCATTTTCTTTTCCAGCACAAGGGACGTTGACCGGAAAATGTCTGTCATCTGATACCGATACTGGCAGCAAGTAAAACGGTAACGATATATATTTCGATTGCCTCAGCTCGCCTGCAGAGCAGCCATCAGAATCAGATCCTCAATATGGCAAGGGTCCTTGCTGTGCTACACCCGAGATGGAATGCAGTCGGCAGCAAACCGATGAACATACTTTATACGAAGCATAGATGCGGTAACGTCTTCTCAAATCGACAAGAGACACCCATTCCGTTAGAAGGGATGGTTTAATGTTTATTTTCATTTGTTAAAGTTTTATTACCTGATGGAATCGCATGTGAGGTTATGCAGCTGCTCTGAATCTATTGAAAACCAATTTTGTTCCCATGATTGCAAGAGTGGTTTGAGTTCATATCAATTGAATTGAAATTTTTCGAACCTAGAACCTCTCACTTGGCAAGTAACAAGTCAGTAACAGAAACACCGCAAAACACGTTATCGGTCAATGGGGTTGGAGTCCCACCTCGGTGCGGAATGCTGCAAATCCCCCACTGGGAGGCAGGGTGATGCATCAACCGACCGACGTGTCGTTTACGATAAACATCTTTCATTTTTCACCATTGCGCACTCACCGCAATTCTCAACTTTTCTCCCAAGGGAGCAGCCCATCCAGTATAGACAAACATGTGTTCTATCTGTGTACATGTCCACTTGAGAAGGATATTTGTAGCGCTCACAGGACAGCAGCTGCAGTCCTATGTCCTTACAAGTGTCATTTATCGCCAGCGCTTATCTGTCCATTGGTGCCGTCTCGGATAAAAGTATAGCAGAAAAATTGCGAGACATGAAGCGTGACATAAAAGTGGATGATTTGCTGTTGTTGGGTACTAGCAATTGTGGTTGATAAAATGGAACATGAGATGGCAAGACATTTGAAAGTTGAATTTCTATATAAGTGAGGCAATATCATTCTTTAAAAGGATACTTTTGATTGGCTCTACATACTCTTAAAGTGACATAGACACCTTCGCTATACCGCAGTTAAAATTTGAGTAAAATTTTCTTAGCTTGGAACATAAAAAGAGATCATATCATCTTCCACTTCTCAAGGCGACCATCGCCAAGCTAGAAAACTCGAAAATCATCATTAAAATAAAACTATTACCAAAGCAAATGAGCTCCCGAAAAGTAAAAGTTCAAGTGTCGTTGTTCAAGTCGATCTGTTCATGGGAAGGATTCACAAGATTCTCAACTCTAGGGCAAAATCTCGAACACCAACGGCAGCAGGACTGTCATGCCAAGAAAGTGAACCCCATTAAATTTTCATGAGCATATCATTGCGGGCTTCTCGGGTAAGAAAGGGACCACCCCAAAATGCAGATTTAATTGGCCGGTATCTTCGGGGCAAAATTGAAATCGAGCGAGAGGGTCTTAAAGTGGTGCACTTTAGTGCGCTGATTCTTTGATTGCTGTAAAGATTCAATCCCAATGGGTTCTTCATCGATAGCCATGTTCCAATTTAGTTGGTACTCGATTGTTTTTGCACGGCTTAACTTAATTAACTTGGCGAGATTGGGAAAAGTTTCCAGTCGGTTTAATTAGATCCAATCCTTCGTCTATCGGTTCCATCGATTTTTAACGAATGATTTGAAGTGAGAATCTTCTTCCAGGCAAAACTAGCGGGTGTCTGTGGGGCTCAATTTCATCCGCACTAACGAACCAGTGGATTTTCAAACCATTTTAGAATTTGATTCGATTAGGAACTTGTTTTGGTGCTTCGATCTTGGGTATTTTATTACTGGAACTAGTCTCAGATAGTCTCGTGAATAGAGGAACAGTTTTGCAAAACAGGTGGCGTTTGATGCTCGGTACAGACGACTACGTTTTCCAGGGAGGAAATTTATCATCACAATAAATCATCATAATCCTTACCACAGTCCTTGTTAGGAACGAATGCTCTTAATTTATCACTATGCAGGAGCGTTAACTCTTAGTTTTGAAGCAAGAATTTTTCCCAAAATAGATAGGAATCTAACTGGAAAATAAATCAATCAAAAGTCTTAGAAAAAGTTAAGCTCAAAAAATGGAAATTCTTTGGGTCGTTTGCATAAGTTATGATTCTGTAGCAATTTTATGCAACGAAATTATAAGATCTGCTAGAGCCCAAGCAATCAAAAGTTTGTATAAGAGGGTAATTGTTGACCTAACCAGCTAAACGAGGGATCGTGAATAGAATACAATTTACGTTTTAAGTTATTAATCGAACTTACCAATCAAACCAAGACTGGGGTGGCCTCTGGGGTATACCGAAGTTGTCTCCATTCTATTTGCTCCATGGCTGCGTTTCGTCAGCCTCGCAATCTTCGAAGGGTCCGCTAGTCGCCTTCTACTTGATCGATCCACCTTGGTCGATGCGCGCCTCTTCTTCTTGTGCCCGTCAGTTCGGTTTTGAGAATCATTTCAACTGGCCTGTTGTCCAACATTCTTAAGCCATGCCCAGCCCACCGTAGTCAACCGATCTTAGCGGCGTGAACGTTGCGAGGATCTCCGAGCAACTGATGCAATTCGTGGTTCATTCACCTCCTCCACGTTCGGTCTTCCATCCGAAATGCTTCGTAGATCGTGCGCAACACCTTCTGTTCAAAGACACCTAAGGGACGGTAAACCTCCACAAGCAATTTCCATGTTTCGTGGCCGCAGAGGCCTTCTGGTCTAATTAATGTCTTGTAGATGGTCAACTTTGTAGTTCGGGGAACTTTGTTCGATCTAAGCGTCCTTTGGCGTCCCAAGTAAGCATGACTGCCAGACATAATGCACCTTTGTATCTCTCTGCTGGTGTCGTTATCGGGCGGTCACCAATGAGCCCAGATACACGAATACGTCTGCCGCCTAGATTGCATCACCATTTGTCTGAACTCGTGGTGGGAGGCTAACATTGTCTCTTGAGCCTATTCTCTTCATGTATTTCGTTTTCAACACATTAATCATTCAGCTTCAAATCTTCAAATCTTCAAACGTTTCCGCCACCTTCTCAAATTTACGTGCTACGATATCAACATCGTTGGCGAAGCCAAAAAGTTGGACAGACTTCCTGAAGATAGTGCCACTCGTGTCTATCCCCGCTCTTCGAATCACATCCTCCAATGTTAAATAAAGCCTGTCCACGTAAAATTTCTGACACTTTTCTCTCAGTGTAGATTTTGAATTATTTCACGGATCTCCACTTTATTTCATGGTACAACATGTGACATTCTTGTTACATTCAGTAAAATGGCGTCGAATCATGTGGAAGTGAGCAAACGCAATTTATCGGTCCGCGATCTTGCCAAGAACCTAAAATTACCGAAAAGTACCGTGTTTTATGTTTACAAATCATTTGACCAGCGCTTTACTGTGGATCTGAAGGATGGAAGTGGAACGAATCAAAAAGTATGCTCCCGACAAATGGACAAGAAAGGTGGCAGCCATTACTGAGAAAAATCCGAATATTTCTGTGCGCAATGTGGCTCACAAAGTTGGGAAGTCAAAATCATAGGTATAAAAGGTGAAGCAGAGGCAAGGACTGAAGGCGTACAAAGTGAAAAAGGAGCCCAACCGTGATGACAAGCATAATTTCACTGCAAAAAGTCGTGCTGAGGAGCTTTGCACCAATTTTTTGCAACCATTTTCTTGTATCATAATGGACGACGAAACACACGTACTCTAAGATTTTTAACAGCTTCCGGGTCTGGTTTTTTACCCCGCAATGCAAAAGAACGCCGTTGCCGAGCATTTGCGGACAAAGCAGGTATCCAAATTCCCGATATAGTGTTTGATTTGGCACGCCATATGTAGAGAGTGTATCGAATATAAGCTATCCACATACATTTGCGTTGTACGCATGTATTTGTGATGGTTTTTTTTATGCTCTGAACACTGCATGCTGTGCGTTTGACTGTCAGCTTTCTTTTGTTTACTTGTTTGTGCGGTTCAAATTCTGCGTTTTCAAAATGTCGCATATTGAAAAGGAAGTGAAAATTAAGGTTCTGGACACATGGCTAAGTGAGAAGGGTATTACTATGCGAAAATTGGCGAAGCGGTTTGGAATTCATCATGCGAGTGTTAAAACCATCATTAATAAGTTTGGGGAACACTATTCTTTGGATGAGCTACCAGGAAGAGGCAGAAAACCCGGTTCTTCCAACCCGAAACTGGAGCAGAAAGTGGTATCTCTAATCATGAAGAACAAATCAATGTCAATACGTGATTTGGCCATAAAAGCAGGAACGAGTGTCGGAATGATCCAGCGTATCAAGAGGCGAAACCACCTGAAGACCTACAAGAAGCAGAAAATCTCGAAACAAAGTGCAGAACAGAAGAAGCGAGCAGCAACAAGGGCCCGGAAATTGTATTCGCGTCTTTTGCAGCGTCCGGATGCATGCGTTTTGATGGACGATGAGACCTATGTAAAGGAGGACTCAAAAATCCTTCCAGGTCCACAATACTTTACTGCCGTCGTTGGGGAGAATGTGAGCGATGCGGACAGGTCGATTCAAGTGGAGAAAATTCGGTCGAAAGGTACTGGTATGGCAAGCAATATGTTCCTGTGGTTTGAAGTCAACCATTTTTTACACTACCGGAACTATAAATGCGGAAATCTATCGATCTGAGTGTCTCCAGAAGAGATTGTTGCCTTTATATTCGAAGCATAGTACACCTCCACTGTTTTGGCCGGATTTAGCGTCGGCTCACTATGCCAAAACCACTCTCAATTGGCTTGCGGAAAAGGGTATAGATTTCGTTGAGAAAAATATCAATCCACCAAATTGCCCTCAGCTTCGACCCATCGAACGTTACTGGGCAATCGTGAAGAGGGTCTTCAAGAAGACTGGTAAGACAGCTGGGAACATGCAGGAGTTTAAAAAAATTTGGGCTCAGGCGTCCAAAAAATGCGATGCAACACTTGTCCGGAACTTGATGAAGAGCATTCGATCCAAAGTTCGAAAATTCGTGAAGGAATAACGAAAATCCGGTCTTCATTATGTTATTATGTTATTATGGGCGTATCTGAGGATACAGTACGGAACCTGATCGCGGGTGTACCACAGAAAGTTCGAGAATTGTACAGAAGGAGGAATTAATATCTCAATCAACTGTTTCTAATGTACTCTATTATTGTGAAATAAACAATCTGTTTTGTTAAATTATATGTACATTTTATTGCTGCTATTATTTTGGTTTCCGAAATTTAACGTGGACATGCTTTAGCACACATGACAATCCATCCCCTTGCCGTTATCCTCTCCGAGATTCAGAGTGACTCGAAAGTGTCCGTGAGACTCGGACGACACAGCAATCCAGCTTGCCACCCTTTTTATAGATAGAACAAACAATTCCTTCCATTCAATCCTCCGGTGAATGCTCTTCCTCCCAAATCTTGGTAATCGCCCTTCTCAGTGCTTCACCACCGTATCTTAATAGCTCACTTGGGAGTTGGTCCTACCTACCAATTTCCTCCACAACTTCCTGGAGGGTTGGAGTCGGAATCCTGTCACCTTCATTTGGTGTAACATTACCGTTCAGGTGCTCATCATTGTACTACTTCGACCTTTGAAACACTTCACACTCATCTGTGAGAAGGTTTCCTTCCAGGTCTCAGCCACACATCAGATTGTGGTACGTAGTCTGTTCAATTTCTCGTAGAATTTTCGTATATCGTTAGTATGGTTACATTGCTCCTCTGTCTCTTTCTTTAAGCGCTTTTACCTTCTAAGGATATTATTTTATCTGTTCCCTGCTTGTTTGTACCGTTCCAAATCCAATATCGCCCGTACTGCATTGTTTTTCTCTACTACCTGCTTGCATTTGCCATCAAACCAGTCATTTTTTCGATTCGGTGAAGAAGTACCTAGTGGCGCTATTGTAGTGACGGTTCGAATACCTCCTTAGTGTTTTTTTCAAGAGTAGCTGCGCCAAGTTGCTCTTCCGTTAGTAGGGCTGCTTTCAGCTGTTGCACTTCTCTAGCAGCACACTTGTTGCAAGTCAGTTGTTACAACTTGTTTGCAACTTGTTTTAGAATAAATCAAGTTACCGCTACCATTTTTAACGGCTGCTTGGGTTATTCTTGGACAACTCCGGTTTCTCGTAGTAGCTGAATGTTAGGTCGCGGCGTCCGAATTCGACGCATGTTGCACACCGTCGAAAGTTTTGAGCGCATATGTACATACTGCAACTAGGTAGTGGTCCAAGTCTATAAAAAAAAAAACCACCCCCCCCCCCCCAAAAATTTTTTTTTTTCTCTCTCCCCTTTTTTTTACCACATCTTTTTAGTGTGTATATTAGCACTGCGGTAGATGCGAACGATGATGATATCGAAGAAAAATTTCCCGTCGATTGGAACATAGTCGGTTTGATCCTCTGTTCGTTGGTCAGGTGATCTCCAAGTGGCTTTGTGGATGTCTTTGTGAGGAAAAACTTGCAAGTTTGCATTTCTTAATAAAGCTTCTAACAGCATGGTTACCAACATCCAAGAAAAACTACACACTACCAAAATGTCATGTAAATGTCATTGTCCCCTGAGACCGACACATGCAAGCGCCCTTTAGCAACTTTACCGAAGACGGCATCTTCCCAGGTGGCCAGAATCTCGAGATACAGCTAGTACAGGACATTCATAAATACACAAGCGCAACGTAGTTATCCACCACCACTCCACCAACTGGAAGGCCTTGAGTTTTGTAAATACATGCCATCGTCGGTCTTAAGTTACACTTTTCTGCAATTGTTTGCATCATCCTGAACAGTTAAATCCCTATCTAAATTTGATGTCATTCAGTGCGTCGTTCACTGCTACATGGCTCCATACAAAACAAATTATGATGGTAATATCTAATATCATAAAATGCTTCAGATGCAAACAACATTATTTACAACCAACAGTCCAAAGCTATGATCAACACATTAACTCTTTTCGATGATGATGCTATTATGACTCCATGAGCAGAACAGGCATTTTATTTATTCTTTCATTAAATTATCGAAAAAATTACATAAGTTGTCACGCAAGTGAAAAATGCAATTTTGTCGTTTCCTTTAGATTATTTTTGTGAATTATTTTATTTTGGTACTAATTTTATCTGATAAACAGGAAATTACCGAAAACTCCACATCATATCAGTGCCTCTATATAAACGTACTGCGACGTGGCAGAAAAACAAAAGTGCGAATATATGATGCTTTTACGTCTCGTCAAATTATTAGTCTCCCATGCAGGCCTACAGCATGTGATCAAGCCCTTGCACCTTCGGTAAGGTAGCAAGTTTGACCTACAAGATGGCAAATGCACACACTATCAAAATATCATGTAAATTTCTGTCCCCTGAGACCAAGCAAGCGCCCTTTAGCAAATAAGAATGAGTTGAAAGAGATGAAAAAAATAAATTCAATCAAACACATCTTTCGTCGAATTGCATAGGTGTCGGTTTAAAGAGACATAATTTCACACGAAATCTTTCTTTACGTTCCCCGACTTTTACAAACATGATTTACGTCACGTGTAAAATTCATAATTTCTAAGTATGTAAGGTTTACAAAAAGTTCATTTAAGCAGCTGAAGAGATTTCTTTTCAGCTCTAAAAAAAAACTCAAATCAACACAACGAAACGACGAGGAAGATGTGCTAACTCCCGCGATAAGTGATGTTCAGGATGCCATCAAACAGCTTAAGAAAAACAGCTGCTGGGAACTATAGTGTAGGAGTGGAAGTTATAAAAGGGCCGAATAAGTTGGCAAATTGTCTACACCGACTGATAGTCAGTACTAGGTTAGTCAAAAACTTTTTGAAGCGACATTAATGGAGCAGTACAAAAACCAAAAATTCTACGCCATTCTTCTATTTCATCTTTCATAAGAACGTACCCAAAATTTAATTTCGATCCGTATATTCATTATTTGTTTACAAGCCATTTGAAGTGTCAGTGTATTTTTGAACTATGGAAAAAATCGAATATCGTGCAGTGATTAATTCTTTGTTTTGGAATGTTTATCGACTACTAAGATGGTGAAAGTATTAAAGGAGTCTTCTCCTTCATTTCCAACCGTTCACCGATGGGTTTTGGAGTTTAAGCATGGCCGTACAAGCATTGAAGACGATCCACTTTCAGGACGTCCAAAAATTGCATAAACACCAGAAATCATAGCGAAAATACAGGATATGGTTTTGGAAGATCATCGATCGACTATGGATGTGATAACTGACACCATAAGCATCACACATGGAACAACATGGCATAATTTGGCGGAAGTTTTGGGTTTCAAAAAACTGTGTGCACAATGGGTGCCGCATTTGCTAACAATGCAACAAAAACACGTTCGAATGCGACTTTCTGAGCAACATTTGGAGCAATTTCGAAAAGATAAAAAAGATTTTCTGCGTCAATTCATCACTATGGATAAGACTTGGATCTACCACCATGATCTTGAGTGGTGTGAACCAGGCTCCGAAGCGAGTTCGTGTTCAGAAATCGGCCAAGAAGGTGTAAGCGTCAGTTTTTTTTTTGGGATGCAAAAGGAATTTTATTGATAGACTAGCTGAACCCGGAGCGAGCGCTACTACGCCTGCAACTCAATGATTTTTTTTTTAAATCGAACTGACACGTTTATGGTTGTTTTTCGGAATAATTTTTTTTTGACTCTGCAGGGGTTCAAACTTCAATCAGAACATGCTTCTTACCCGAGAAATACACATTTGGTGTTTTATTAACGTGGATAGTTCTCATGTTTGGTAGAAATGTATGTTTCAGTTGTATTCTCATGTGTTTCATTTGTTTCTCAAACCATCAATCAATCATTGCTTTCAAAACCCCCCACATGCCAAATTTCGTTCCATATGCTTGATTAGTTCTCGAATTATGCAGACATTTGTGTCTCATATGTATGAGAGCGCCCCTTCCTGAGAGAGAAGTGGTCTCAAACAATCATAAGAACCTTCCCCAGTCCCAAAAACCCCTGTATACATATGTTCACGCTGATCGGTTCAGAACTTTCCGAGTCCATAATGGTAAGACAGATAGACAGAAATTCATTTATATATATATATATATATATATATATATATATAGAAGATAAATCCTGCGTTCAAAAACCCCCACATGCCAAATGTGGTTTCATTTGCTTGATTAGTTCTCGAATTATGCAGAAATTTGTGTTTAATTTGTATGGGAGCCTCCCCTCCTTCAAAAGGGGGAGGGGTATTGCACTACCATAGAAACATATCTTGCCTCCAAAAACCTCAGCATGCCAAATTTGGTTTCATTTGCTTCATTGGCTCTCGAGTTATGCTGGGTTTGTGTTTCATTTGTATGGGAGTCTCCCCTTCCAAAAGGCGAAGGGGTTTCAATCCACCATAGAAATATTTTTCTCCTCCAAAAACCTCCACCTGCCAAACTTCGTTTCATATGCTTGATCGGTTCTCGAGTTATGCAGAAATTTGTATTTCATTTGTATGGGAGCCCCATTGTCATAAAAAAGGAGGGGTTTCAAGTCACCTCTGTTGCCACATCTCTTGCCTTCAAAAACATTCACATGCCAAATTTGGTTCAATTTGCTTGATTTGTTCTCGAGTTATGCAGAAATTCGTGTTTCATTTGTATGGGAGACCCCTCTATCAGAAGGCGGAGGGGTCTCAAACCACAATAGAAACATTTCTTGCCTTCCAAAACCTGCATTTGTCAAATTTGGAAACTTGGTAATTTGGTAATTTGGCCAAATCCAGTAACTTGATAAGTTTTCGAGTTATTCAGAAATGTGTGTTTCATTTGTATATGAGCCCTCTTTTCAGAAAGAGGAGGGGTCTCGAGTATCCTTAGAAACATTTCTTGCCTTCAAAAACCTCTGCCTTCCTAATTTTGTTTCCATTTACTTGAGTAGTTCTCGAGTTATACTGATCAGAAATTTGTGTTGTATTTCAATGAAAACCCCCCTCCCGCCCCCTTCCAGAGGACAGAGGAGTCTTAAACTACCATGAGTAATTCTCGCTGGAACCAGGCCGCCATTGGCACATATCTTTTGATTTCAAATTTTTCATCGCTATTAGTTAGAATATATTGAAACAAGATAAAAAACGCTTTGGTTGAGCCAAATTGATGGACCCCTCGTTTTCTAAGGGACTAAACATGTTGTAAAAATGTCGATTTTTGGATAATTTCAAGGTAAGTAAACATGTTATATCACAAAATTTTACATTGAAACATCTTCAAAACTCGTTGCTGTTGTATAGAGGATAAATAAAGCTTTCAATTGATGTTAAAAAAAATGTGGCGGCCATATTGGATTTGGCCGCCATCTTGAATTTAATCAATAATATCGATTTTTCACTATGAGCGCACTGCTCAATCCGAGTTCTGAGCACACCATCTGAAAGCTGATAAAAAAATACATAAGATGCAGTCGAGAAACTAGGTGTGCATTGACATTTACCCGATAAAAAAATATTTTTTCTAAAAAGAGTTTGACGTTTTTTTGCGTGTGTTGCGCAATATCAATATGTATCATATTTCTATACGCAACAAAGCATAATTTTGCAATCACTGTTTTTTTTTGTGTTCTGTAGAGTAAAGAACAATCATTTTAAGTAAAAAAAATTTTGCCATCTTCGTTTAAGACGCCATTTTGATTATTAGCAGTTTAGCGTGTTTTTCCTTTTTTTTTATTTTTCGAATTCCGATATGAGTTAGAATAGTATTAAATACAATATAATTTAGTTATTTCAAATGAAAATAAATATAATGAAATCGTTTTTAGATTCCTAAAGTTCATATTCATGTTTTAAATCTAAGGTTGTGGAATTTTATCTCAGAGTTCTTCGAATATTTTTTAGATATGATTATGTACTCGTTTTGTGGCAAAAAATAATGGTAGTTTTGAGTCCCTTTGATGGTTTGAACATTCTCCATTCGAATTTGCAGTTTAGCCAACGATGTATCGTAATCGAGCTGTCCCACGTAACTGAAAAAAATTGTTTGTCCTTGTTGCTCTACAGCCCATGCATAGAATGAGGAAGCATCTGTTATCAGCTTGTCTCTATTTGGCGTTAAGCTGTATTTGTGCGCAGCACGTTTAAGTGTTCCCGCCACTCCATCACATGGACATTTTCCGTGAGAACTGGCGTGAAAATTCCATTCTACATCCATTTGAAAATCTTTCTTCATAAATGTGATGTTGGTGAAGTTATATTTGTTCTTGTACTGACTCCCAGCTCCATCGGTGAACACGTGGGTCTTTGTTATCTGCGTAAGATTGAGCTTCATGAACTCAAACAGCTTAACAAAACAGCAGTGAACCAAAACATAGTTATGCTCAAGAACAGGTGAAATAATAATTAATGTTTTATGAAGAATCTCTCCTTCGATTCTATAATAAATCACGAATGGATGAATTGTAATCATCTGCCTTGCGAAATGGTACGATTGTATCTCGTTCTGAATGGTTACGTTGTAGTTTTCTGAAAAGTCTGCGTAAACGATAGCTTCATTTGACTTCAGATTGGACTTCAGCTCAAATAGATAGTCTTTTTGTGCCTAAGAATATAAACATAAAATGAGTATTAATGTGTACCTTTGTGATGAAGAAATGTGGCAAGAAGCCGTTGAGCAGATTGCTGAAGTTATCTACAAACTCTTCAGGTGCGCTTGTCGTGTTATCAACAAGTTGATAGTGGTTTTCTATCGGAATCCAATTTTTAAACTTGATGATTTCTAGAGGAAATTTTTCAATTTCATCCAGTAATTTTCTAATAAAATCACTCAAGTCAGGACATTCTGTGCATTCCAAAAAGTAGCATTGAGGAGAAGGGTTTTTACATACTAAATATTCCTGAATCAGCTCGCTCAAGCAGCTGTCTCGTATTATCGGTAAGGCTTTCACCGCACGCAATGACAATTCAATATTTTCATGCCTCATGCATACGCACACTGTATGCGTACCGGAGCTTCCGGTAAGTATGCATTCCGAAGGTCGCAGCTTAGCGAACGTAGAAAATCCGATTTTCAAATTTGGGAAAAGTTCTTTAAAGTTTGCAAAAATTTCGTTTAGTGACCCAAGAAGCAAACGTTTTTGCCTACTTTCTCGACCGGCGGGTGTCTTTACACTGATTTTATCCCGAATACCTGGCATTAACGTACTACAGTCCAAATAGTACTGTTTTGCCTCTTCCTGAGCGACCTTTTCCAATTCTGTTACCGATGTACCCGCATCTGGAAGTTTAAGAATTCCCTTCGAAGCACGAACTTGTTGAGCCTTTTCGACGAAGCATTTACCAGCAGAATTGTGGAAGATTAGCTTCCGCATGTTGATGACATTTACCATACTTACTGCATCCTGTTTCATCCATCATTTTCTGCCTGCTCCACGAAGGAGTGAGCAATGTTAAAATTTGGAATTTGACCGGTTTTGAAGCGATCTTACAATTGTCAAGCATATCTTTGACAACTGGCACGTTAGTATCGTCATAGTACACTTCGCAATCAACCTTCAAAATTTGTTTTATTGCAATCACGGCTTGTTTGAGCATTTCGCAGCGGAAGGTTTCCCGTCGCAGCTCTCTTCTGTTGACATTCCGGATCCCAATTCGGGATAGAATTTCCGTCATGTTTTGGAAATCATGCTCACTAATGTTTCCAACCTCTTCAACGTAAACCTCATCTCCGTTTTCAACAACTTCCATCGGCTGAAAAGTACGGTTTGACTGCTGACGGGTCACTTGCAAGCGGCATGTCGTACATATTTTCTCATGAAGTTCCGGAACGGTCGTGGATCCAATAGATTCTAAAAAATTCACGATTTTTTGTGTTACACTTGTCAGTTTCGAAGATTTTCTCCAGCTTTTATGATCAGCTTTGGCAAACGGGTTGCAACAAAATTCCTTTTTGGGTACCCGTACAGTACGGTTCTTCACCATTTTCAAGAACTTTGAACTAATCGGATGTACAAAACAAACAAACTTCCGCTATCGTAAACGAGTCTTCTTCTTCTATTTGGTTCGAAACATCAAATTGTCATGATGAGCCAGTGAATGAAACTATATTCCCTGTTGCGCATTGACAGCCATGAATAGAATCATTTTTTCCTCGGAATTTTCATACTTATGCACCGAATTGATTGTTAAAATTAAATTGTTAAATTGTTAAAATGATTGTTCTTTACTCTACAGAACACAAAAAAAACAGTGATTGCAAAATTATGTTTTGTTGCGTATAGAAATATGATACATATTGATATTGCGCAACACACGCAAAAAACGTCAAACTCTTTTTAGAAAAAATATTTTTTTATCGGGTAAATGTCAATGCACACCTAGTTTCTCGACTGTATCTTATGTATTTTTTTATCAGCTTTCAAATGGTGTGCTCAGAATTCGGATTGAGCGGTGCGATCATAGTGAAAAATTGATATTATTGATACAATTCAAGATGGCGGCCAAATCCAATATGGCCGCCACATTTTTTTTAACATCAATTGAAAGCTTTATTTATTCTCTATACAACAGCAACGAGTTTTGAAGATGTTTCAATGTAAAATTTTGTGATATAACATGTTTACTTACCTTGAAATTATCCAAAAATCGACATTTTTACAACATGTTTAGTCCCTTAGAAAACGAGGGGTCCATCAATTTGGCTCAACCAAAGCGTTTTTTATCTTGTTTCAATATATTCTAACTAATAGCGATGAAAAATTTGAAATCAAAAGATATGTGCCAATGGCGGCCTGGTTCCAGCGAGAATTACTCCATAAAACATTTCTCTCCTCCAAATACCTCCACATGCCAAATTTGGTTCCACATGCTAGATAAGTTCTCGAGTTATGCAGAAACTTCTGTTTCATTCGTATGGGAGCCTCCCCTTTCAGAAAGGGGGTATACAAAATTTCACGCCGATCGGTTCAGTAGTGTCCGAGCCTATAAGGTTCAGGCAGACAGACAGACAGACAGACAGACAGAAATTCATTTTTATATACATAGATTATCTCCAAACTGATAAGACAATCAAGCTCTGATTATTACTGTAACTTTATAGACCTGTTGGTTGAAAAAAAAAATTGTGAAAAGACCCGGTTTGCAGAAGAAAAAAGTCATTTTTCATCAGGACAATGCACCTGCTTACACAGCTCAAAAAAACCATCGCTAAAATCAGTGAATTGGGGTACGAATTGTTGCAGCTTCCACCCTTTTTGCCTGATCTAGCTCTTTCTGACTTCTGGCTGTTCTCACACCTCGAAAAAATCCTTCGTTGAAAGCATTTTTCATCAAACGAAGAGGTTATAGCCGTCGTAGAGGAGTATTTTCCAGGGCTTCCAGAAAGTCACTGCCGTGATGGGACAACAAAGTTGGAAGATCGTTGGACTAAGTATATTGATCTCCTGGGTGACTATACTGAGCAAAAAAAGTGATTTCCCCAAAAAAGAAATGTTTTTTCATTCCGACATTACAAAAAGGGGGTTGTTATGTATCTTATCTATAGAAAAAACATATTTTTCTCTGCACAAATTTGAGTCAATTGATATTAATTTTATTGCTTCACAATTGTTGAAAATTCTTACACGTCACCCCACGTGTTAGCTGATTTATTGTAATGACAATATGTATTTTAAATTATCAGATACATGAACAATCAGATCTATGGTATGAAATAGATTTTAATGTTATTTTACATTTTTGTATTGTAATTGAATGGTTATTTTTATCCGGGTAGTCAGACATCCTCCTGTAGATGTGCAACATCCAGCCTGAAACTGGTCGACTCAAAAGTTACATTCAACCTCGGTTTTACGTTTTTCAAGAACACAACAATTTAAGTGATACGTTAGCCGCTTTTCAAGATTTCTTGAGCGGTATACCAAAGTGGAGTCACTTTTTAAAAATATTTGTTTCACTGCATTGCTTTTTGCTTATTCACTTCCGAAGACAACAACAATGATCTTCGGTTTTCTTCAACATACTTGATTAAAGAATGTATGATAACATTATTATTTATTAAAGAGAATGTATGAAAGCATTATTATTGCGCAAAATAACATAGTGAGTTCGGTCTTACAAAATCGTCATCGGCCCGAAAAATCGACTCCTCATTGTATTGATACGAGTATATAGTGAACATTCAACAGAGTAGTGTTTGAACCATAAGCCTCTTAAACGAAAACCCTACTCTCCATTATGAACGACCATCTCACTAAGCTACCTGATGCCACTCTGCCGTTTTTTGCGCTGACTAGCAACGCACCCTAGGGTTTTCCATTGAATTGCCTCGCATTGGCATTGGCAAACCCAACGCAACTAAAACAATCACCAATTCAATTCTTCGAACCTACCCGTGATGCCCTTGGTTGAAAACTGCTCCTGGAACCACAGCGAATGGCCGTGGGTGCAAACCACAGCATCCAGCCACCCTTTCCCGGCCACAGACACTAACGAAAAGAGACGCACGCAGGAGCTGGCAGCTGCAGTTGAAATAACAAAGGAGCGAAAATAAATGCTGATTAAAATTAAGCGGTCCACGTATGCGTTTATTTGTGATGGGCTCAGCGGCTGAAAATATGGTTACGCAAATGATTATAGTTGGGAAGTGGATCGCCCAGACTGGTGCATTCCTCGAATCATGCTTGTGGCGAACAGAAGTATCCACCATGAACCAGTTCAGCTGCGAATAGCAGGGCACGAGGCAGAAGAAAGGTCCGATGATGATGGTCCTCCAATTTGCTTCACATCATCATGGTGGTTGTTATGCATTGCAGCACACATAGTGACGTCGTCGCCGTCGTCGTCGTTGGTAATAACAACAACTATGGTAGTTAACCAAACAAGCCAAAAACCACCTGATGAGGAGCAATTGGGGAACTGCGAGCTTTTCCTACTTGTAAGTACTGCGCTCGGCTGCGGCTTATGCAGCTGACTTATGTGAGGGGTAAAGGCAAAAACCATGAAGGTTGTAATAATAATCAAATGCTGCTGACTTTGGAGGAGTGCTCCGAGCATGAGGGTGTGAAAGTCTGCAGTGAGAAATGTTGCCATGATCGAACTTGTTTACGAAGTACTGTTCTAGAAGGTTTGTGAGATTCAAATTGAGCGAGAAGTCGATGCTCATTCGTTCATTCGTTGTTCGGCTTTCGATTTACGATTCAAGGGTCATTTACTTAAGGTTATTTTAGTAAGGTTGTAAGCATTACTACTTACTTTCATCAGTTTTTTTTTTCAATTGAAGCACACGAAATCTGTTATTAAAATCCTGAACCATTACTGATATATACGAGTAGAAGTATTAATTCTGTGGGTCTCAAATAGCCCACATTATTGAAAACAAAACACATTTTCATTTTAAATTGTTTTGGATGCACATAAAAGGAGTGGCCCGGCCCGTTAGACAGAAATTTGACAATAAAATAATTGATTTTTAGCTGTTTCTTGTCTTATAATCCTTTTATGAAGAAAATAACTCTTGTTTTGCCTTGTTTTTTTTTTGGGACGTTTTACACCATGGTTGGCACCTTTTTGAAAAACCGATAGAGCTTAGATATTAAAAAAAAAGCATAAAGTTGCCACGAGGCACGAAATGCGCCTACGGACTCTTATTTTTACCAAATCCCTCAATCGTAATTTTTAATGGACTAGCATACACGGTGTTCGATAAGTTCGGATACACTTTCAAAATATGTTGAAAAATTGGAGAATATTTTTTTTTTTCTGGGTTAATTTTATTGAGGGCAATGTTAAGGAACAGTTACAATAATTCTCTTGGATTGCGTTTGGAAACGAAAGGTTTATCGGCTACTGAGATCCATGCAAAGATGGTTGAAGTATTAGAGGAATCTTCTGCTTTATTTCCTACCGTTCCCCGTTGGGTTTTGGAGCTTAAGCGTGGCCGTACAAGCGTTGAAGACGACCCACGCTCAGGACGTCCAAAAAGTGCATCAACACCAGAAATCATAGCGAAAATACAGGGTATGGTTTTGGAAGATCATCGATCGACTGTGGATGTAATACCTGACACCATAGGCATCTCACATGGAACAACATGACATATGTTGGCTGAAGTTGTTTTGTTTACTTTTTGGATCGCCACTATTTGTTTTGTTTATTTCTTGGATCGCCACTAATTCGTGTTCTTACCCGTCTTAAATTGGATTTGTTGTGTCGAATACAGTGTCGTTTAACTTTTAATTGCCTCGTTCGTCTTTACGGGATGAAAGTTCTGGTGTAGCAAGTGTTAATATTGTGAAACTTCGTTTCTAAAAATATCGAAACATATCGAAACGATTGTGTATAAACTTGCCGCGCGGTTCATTGTTTGTGCTCTAGCAACACTTTTTCGCCTACCGTAGTAGCGTTTCTCGTGCCGAAGTTTGTGTTTGTGTGGTGTTACCAAACCCATCCACGGTAATTAAATCTCATGCTCGATGTGCCACCTGTTTATGAAATAGCTGAACTACAATCTAGGCGATTAATATCAGTTCATTTGCCTGTTGGAACTCTGCACAACTAAGTTGTGTCGATTTTGCGATACGTCAGTCGTGCCCAGCCGCGTGTGGTATTTATTCCTGAGCGCCTGAGTTTTTCGGAACGCGGAGGCCCTGTCAACTGTTTTCAAGCCTGTTGAAAAGACCCAACTGATCCGTAAAATGTCCTTCGTGTGCCATTCATGTGCTGGTGACATCGAAGAAATCAAAATCTAATGTCAAGGATTATGTAAGGCAATTTTTCATCCTCGTTGCTGAGGAGTGGCGTCTGATGTGCTCGACGCAGTGATGAGAAATCACCAAGTTTTATCGTGCACAACGCTAATGATGTATATGCGCTTCGGTAATACTACGCGTGCTGCTTATGAGTCAGGAACAAGCACTCAATTTGTGTGTACATTGTTTGGTGTATTTTTTACAGCATCGTTTTGTATCCATCATATCATGACCTTCACATTTCAGTATACCTTCATCGATTACTGGTTGAGCTGTTTAGTGGTATATAGCTACATCTTGTTAATAATAGCACATCATTATTATTTGCTTTACGAAGAATAATCATAAAGACATTTTATCTGCTTCAAGGTTACAGGGAGGTTGATTTCAGGAAGTGTAGATGTGTTACTGCTGTGTAGCATAAGGTATTTTTCTATTAACCCCCCACACTTGTGAGTGGGCCCCAGCGGCATCCTTGCTGTTGGTTTGAATCGTTCGTCAAATTGTTTATCTCAAAGTATTCTTGTATTCCATTGAAATAAATAACCCACGCTTGTGAGTGGCACCAACAGCATCCCTACTGTTGGTTTAAATCGGTCCTCAAACGCGATGTTTTAACATATTGTTGTACTCTGCTGAAATAAACCACCCATACTTGTGAGTGGTCCCAACAGCATCCTTACTGTTGGTCTAAATCGGTGCCAAAAACTTGAATAATTTTAATGTGAATCTCTGTACAGAGAATAAATTGCGAACGCAGTTACACTGATAGGCAAAATAAAGTGCCCACCTCATCGTTTTTTTCAATTTCTCTCATTTACTTGGTTCAAATTAAAGTAAACACACTGTATTTTTTTTATTATCTTATTTTTTATATTCTTTTTAAGTTTCACTTATGGAATACTGAAAAAAAGGAGTTTTACTTAAAGAAAAAAAAAACAATTTGTGTTGAAAAAAAAAAACAGTGACAAAATAAAGTGCCCACTTCCTTTAGGCTACAGAAAACATAAATTAAAGTAAAATAAAAGCATTTCAATAATTGATGTGTCCTCCTTTGGCCTTCAGGACCTCCTGCAGGCGCTTCGACATGCTCTCGACCAGGTTCTTTAGGTGCTGTGGATCTAGCTCTTCCCAGGCGCGCTCCAGGGCTTCAAAATAGTTATTTTTATTGGTAACACCAGTTTTGTCAACCCTGGCATCGAGAATCGCCCACAAATTCTCGATGGGATTGAGGTCCGGGCTTTGTGGAGGCCATTCCAGCGGTTTGATCCGACAAGACCGGAAGAAAGACTTGGTCTTCTTGGCAGTATGCTTCGGGTCGTTGTCCTGCTGGAATACGAACTTCTCTTCAAGGCCCGTCTGGATCAGCGAAACCTCCAGATTTTCTCGCAGGATGTTGATGTAAGAATCTGCCGTCATTATCCCGTCGATTTTCACAATGCTTCCCACTCCACCCCACGAAAAACACCCCCAGACCATCACATTTCCTCCTCCATGCTTCATCGTGCCTTGGATGTGGCGCTCCTGAAGCTCCTCTCCCGATCTGCACCAAACACGAACCCGCCGCTTTCAGTTAAACAGCTCGAATTTTGATTCGTCCGTCTAGAGAACCGTTTTCCAGAACTCTAGGGGCTTATCAGCATGCTCCTTAGCAAACTTAAGCCGTTTGGCTTTGTTTGCCTTGCTGATAAATGGGCGCTTCCGGGCAAGTTTGCTATTCAACCCCTGTGCTACGAGACGGCGACGAACAGTTCGACCGGAAACTGATAACTGAAGGGTTTCCTGGATCTCGCGGACAGTTACCTTCGGGTTTTTCTTGACTTCGCGGATGATCTTGGTGTCCGTTCTCGCATCCGTTTTCCGCTTCCTGCCTCTGCCAGGGCGATTCACCACTGATCCAAACGTTTTAAGCTTCAGAAGAATTTTGCCAACCGCTGCCTTACTGATACTGTACTTCTTAGCGACAGCCCGGTGCGATTCACCGTTTTGCACATCACGAACGACCAATTTTCGGATACACAAGGGAATTGCTTTCGAAAGCACTGCGTTCTCCATTTTTTCAATTGAATCAAATGCGATCACGTATACAAATGCACCAGGTTGAGCCGTTTGCTTCAAAACATGTCAAAATATCAAAACATAAACAATCGAGGGGTCTTCCAATGGAAACTTATCGAAAACATATCGATTTTTGAAGTGGGCACTTTATTTTGTCACTGTTTTTTTTTTTCAACACAAATTGATTTTTTTTCTTTAAGTAAAACTCCTTTTTTTTCAGTATTCCATAAGTGAAACTCAAAAAGAATATAAAAAATAAGATAATTAAAAAAAATACAGTGTGTTTACTTTAATTTGAACCAAGTAAATGAGAGAAATTGAAAAAACGAAGAGGTGGGCACTTTATTTTGCCTATCAGTGTATTTTTCCCCCCTCTTCCCCCCCCCCCCCCCCCCAACCCCCCCCCCCCCCCCCCCCCACCCTATACCCCACCCCCCTTTTTTTCGGGCCCCCCCCCCCCCCCCCCCCCCCCAACCCCCCCCCCCCCCCCCCCCCCCCCCCCCCCCCGGCCCCCCCCCGGTTTCCCTTTTTTTGGGCCCCAGTTTTTACACATTGAGGATTATGCTTGTCCCAAGCATCATCTGTTGGTTCTCTGTGTAATAACAGCTGAACTAGCAATAACGGAGTAGCAACCTCGGGCGGTCAATCATGCTCATGCTCACCTTTCCCTCGCTTTTCCTCTGCAGTTATTGCAGCACTTTACAGTCCTGCAGTACTGTCGGACGGACGGAACCAGACTTTCGTTCGACGCTTTTGCCTTTCTCGAGAAGGGAGGAGATGTTGAAAAAGTCGGACCGGCTATATGCGGCGAGCACGAAGTATCTCACAATGTCCAACTTCTTCGCTTTGGTGTGGAGCTGGCAATACGAACAGCTCATCAAGAGTAGTTGCATGATTGTTTTCACCATGGCTGCAGCAAATCAACAGATAACACTTTTTTCTGTACACAATAGGGTTGCTACGATTGGAGATGCATAGGTGGATTCACAACCAGGGTGCAGTTTAATCGAAATAAACATCGCTAAAATCTTATTTTATAATTCGTAGGTTAGCTGTAGTTTCAAACAACTTGTACCAAAAGAGTTATAGTCTAATTGATATTGTCCAAATTTGCCAGTTTACTGTGCAAGAAGTCGTCCAGCCAAAACAGAGTGAGCGTCATAGTCGAAAAAACGACAGTTGAACTGGAAAGAATTGCGAACAATTAAGACAAATCAAGACGCTCGAATACGTATTCGAGAAGGCTGCCGTTCTTCTACAATGAGGTAGCTTTCACTAAATAGAACATTTATCCATCCAATTGCCCCCAATACCACTCAATCGAATTATATTGGCCATTTAGCAAGTGGCAGACAAGGTTACTAAGACACTGCAAAAATGGCTAAATGTTGGAATAAAATGGCCAAACAGCGTGTGCAACAAATTGAGTGTTTGAGAATTGTTCCAAAATGAACTATCCTTATTTCTGTTTCCAATATAATTGCGACATTTACACCCATTTAGACGATTAACACTGTCAAATCTCACACACGATTTCGATAGCATTAAATCTTTTGACTAGGCGATGTGCATTCAACGTCTCCTTCGTTCTCTTGCTGTTCAAATGGTTGCCACAGTGTTAGATCGAAATCCGCCAGGCATGTAAAGGAATGGAATGGAAGGAATGGAAGTGATGACAAATACACAGTGCCTCATTTGGTCAGAGCTTAATCAGTTAACTGCACCTGGCCTACTCTGGGTTTCACCAAACTAAAATTGACAGACAACGACTATCAAATCTCAAGGCATGCAGATGGCGCCATCAACATACGATTCACCAAACCTAACGGAAACGAGTTGTAATTTTAAAATGGCAGTTACAAAAATTTACACACGGAGGGCACTTCAACTTGGATGTCTGTTCTCTGTGCTTTAACTTTGTTTGAAAATATGCTATGCTTGGTTGATCAGCGAGAGAGTACACAGAAATCGAAACAGTTAAAACAAATATCAAATCAGCGCCAACATTTGATTAGGGCGAATCTGCTTTTGTAAACAAAGACTTTGTCTGCTAATTTATCGGAATACAATTCCTCCAAATTGAATATATCAGCGGATGGAGATAAAGCTCATCTTCTTTAAAAAGTGCTTAATTTGTATTTGTGACCTTTTGTTACTACGAAAGCCATTGTTTGCAAAAACAGATTCACCCTAATCTAGTGTTGGCACTGAAATGATTATTTCTTGACCTGACCTGTATATATTATATACTTGCGTTGTTCCTTTTTGTAAAAATGCTGAAGCCATCATATGAGTCTCTTTGCTTACCTGAAAATAGACAATTAAAATAAAGGCATTAGTTTTTTTTTTCGTCAAATTTCAATTTAGCGGTTTAGCGGAAAATTCTTCAACACAACAACGAAATTCAAACCTCTCGATCAATATTGTTAACGATCAATTGCCACTAATTCGGCAACCTAATGAAATGGCCATAATTTAAACCTAGAAGACTCAGCTCAATTGCTCCACACCCTGATCACGCCGCATCGGATCACCTTAAATTAACTGCAAATCACCAAGACCCACTCGATCCACGGCCAATTACCAAAATCTGATGAACTGATGGACTGAGACCTTCCTTCGCCGAAAAATAACAACCATCAAGCTCCAAAAACAATCAAGACCCATTTTAGGAGCGGGGGTGTGTGTGTGCTTGTGACAGCTTCTTCACTGAGTCGGTTAGTAATTTCAATCTGCACCCTCGCCCGCGCCCCGTCCAGAGAAGCATGTAACCTAAGCAATAATATTTTCTTTCCAGCGAAGAAAGAAAGATAATGAACAACAAAGATCTTCTACGCCGGTCGTTCCGGGGAAAGAAAAAAAAAAAACGAGGGAAAAAATTCACACGAATCATCTACGAGGTAAATCGTGCGGTGAGGTCTGAACCAACTAACGAACGGCTGGACGGATGGTTTTTGTCTGTGATGATGTCGGTCGATTTGCCGGATGAGATAATCCACTTTCACGGGCAATGGCGCAACCACCTTCCGAGAGCTGTATTAGTATTAGATACCTTTAGATCTGAATCTTCAAATTTCTTCCGAAGGGTGCGTAATAAGGTGTCGCTCAAATAAATCGAAATGAGCTTGCTGAATGGTGCTATTTAATTCCCATCATGCAGCACCACTCAGGTGGATCGAGTTGAGCCATACTTTTGGTCACCGTTCGCTGCCCCGGGTGGGTTGCAATTTGAAGACCTATCGAAGGTTCATCGAAGCGCTTTAGAGTGGGTGTTAAATCGCGTTTTCCTCCTACCCCGGCAACGATTCAATAAATTACCGTAATTCAGCTGCCAGAGAGCGTTAATCAAATTACCGGTTCCATCGCGCGCGAACTAGTTATCAACAGCAAATTATCACCATCCCACAGTGGTGGATTAATCCTACCGCAAATGGTTTCAAATTATTCGGAAGCCCATGGCCAACAATGGGCTTGTAAGTCGTAAAGCGCTACCCATGCTGAGTGACTACAAGCCAATAGCAACAACAACAATAATAGCAACTGCAATAAAAGTTATACGGCACATAAATAATGCTAATCGTAGGCAGCCTGCAACCAAAACACATAATTCACTCACATACCAATTCTTTGGCGAAACTAGCAGCACCGACCCTGGCGACCTTCGTGCCCTTGCTTCAGCAGTTGGTGAGCCCATCAAGGCAGATGTCCGGATTTCATCCTCTTGAATCGGTCGATTGGAAAATACACGTTTAATGGAAATTTAACCGGTGCCTATGATGGGTATTTGCGCGATAGTGGCTTTGTTCGGGATTGGGGACGGGATATTTGTCGGAGATAGGAATCAGATTGACGGAGCATGAAATATATCTGTTGCGAGGTTACACAGAGGGTTTGGATAGTCTGTGTTGGTAAACGCAGGGTATTCACGTGAAGAGGGGACAGATTCAAATCAATGTTATTCTGGTTGGATTTTTTGAGGGTACAAAAAAACTCTGTTCTAATTTTTGTGAACAATAAAGCAGAATTAAGGACATACACGATGGAATCCCCTAATGGCAGGAGCGCTGGCTTCCTCATCCACACATGCACACTTTGGGTTTGCTCAACAAAATATGCCAAATTAATCCACTTACCTGCAGTGAATCATTGCCATACTGCTAATAGGACAGCAGAACATAATATTTAATCAATTCACACTGTTTATTTCACTGAAAACATTCTGAATTGATCAACTAGTGCTCATTTCCACAGAGCAGGTAATTTTTCGTCCTCTTTGTTTACCTTTTTAAAGCCAGGATCTGCTTATTATTTTCTCACAAAAAACTGTATTTCCACTTCTCGTAGCCACCTGAACACTATTTACTTTCACTGAAAGATTAATTATCATCGCGCTCTTGAAAACAGTAGACGAAAAAACTGATTAATTTACGAGAATGGTGCAAAAATTCAGCAACCGGTCTCAAAACTACGCATTTTGCTTTTTTATAATTTACACTCAGCTGTGCGCAGGGTTGCCACATTATTTTTCGTTCCCATCTTTACTTTTTGCCAAAAAAATCTTTTTTATCTGTGTTTAACTGCAAAAATCTTGGTAAAAATCTTTACTTCAAATTTTGTGTTGTTAAAGGAAAACAGATCAGTATACGAAAGATTCATGTTCTCGGGGGAAATCGATCATTGCACTCTGACAGACCAGTTTTGACATGATAATGAATCGTGAGGTGTTTGTTTTGATTACATAAAGTTCCTTGATAGGTGAACAAAATCGGAACGGAATTAACAATCAATTATTCACTACTAATTAATTATGTTTTTATTGCGTACAGTGTGCCAACTTAAATTATAATGTTTTAAAAATTGGAAATATCTTCTCAACCCCATGGGATCCCAGGAGTGAACAGCAGTTTCTGCTAAAACCAAAGATGTGAAGATAAAGTATTGACAGGTCCGATAGAGCTCGGCAGGGTATGAAATTGAATAGAAGTAGTTTGAACTTGAGCGTAGGGCTTTGTTTTGGCAGTATTTCGAAGCAAACATAAACATCTTTGCCAACATCCCAATGCGGGGTAGGTGTTTTTCAAAACATTATAATTTAAATTGGCGCACTGTACGCGAAAAAAACATTATTAATTAGTAGTGTATTCATGCCTATGATGGGGTTTCCGTCAAAACACGCTGTCTTGAGGATCAGCATACAACACTTTATCAGGTTTATCTCTGAGGTTGTTAAGTAAACAACGACGAGAAAAACATTACTGATAAAAATAAGAAGTTTTGTTTTCAAAACCTCTAATTGGAAATTGATTCCCATCACATGTGATCTTTAGGGAGTGTAAAAACAGAGGTTTCACATCGCTAGAACCATTCTGTGCCTTTGGCAGTGTTTGAGCGCGATCAGATGTAGACATTTTTGCCAGTCAAGGTGGCGGATCCGCCCCTGCCTTGACCTACCCCGCAGTGGGATGTTTGGCAAAGATGTCTGTGTTTGCTTCGAAATACTGCCAAAACAAAGCCCTACGCTCAATTTCAAAC
Organism: Aedes koreicus; assembly: GCA_024533555.2. NCBI lineage: Eukaryota > Metazoa > Arthropoda > Insecta > Diptera > Culicidae > Aedes > Aedes koreicus. The sequence goes on along the minus strand of JAHHFK020005726.1, from coordinate 50,457 downwards.
TACTTCTATTCAATTGCATACCCTGCCGAGCTCTATCGGACCTATCAATACTTTCTCTTCACATCTTTGGTTTTAGCAGAAACTGCTGTTCACTACTGGGATCCCATGGTGTTGAGAAGAATCAATTATTATTATGATCCGTGTACACTAATTTGTTGAATTTAGAATTTAGTTCTGATGTTAATATTAGCTGATCAACTCCTCCTCTCCTCCTTTGGCCTCCATGATTTCCGTAATCAGGCGGTTTCGGATTTTGGACTTATTAAGATTGTATTCCGAAAAAACTCGCTTGACTCCTGCAAAAGAATGCGGAATTAGTAAAAAGTTCACAATGAACTTTCTTAGCGTTTTCTTCAACAAGTTTCGAAGTCTTGTGATTCTTCCACCTCGTTGTCCCTGCAGATGGTTATCGTCCCCAGCTCACGAAAATCATTTTCAATAGCCTGTTCCTCACCGCTTTCAAAGAAATTCCTGCATTGTACCTATAATGGCGCAGCTTCGCCATTATATATTTCCGACTTCTTACGAAGATGTTTCCCGAAATCTGAAACTCCTAAATCCGTCAGGTGTTTTAGGTCCACCAAAAATGTGCAAGGAGATCCATCAGCGAGAGTTCAGCTGATTGCACATGTTCAGGAATTCCATACACACTTAGATTTTTTTACAGAAATCTGTAAAAGTTTACCGAATTCTCAACAGCTGAACGTTCGGTAATCCGATTTAACGGGCTTCGGTGAAATTTTACAGTTATATGTATAAAAACTACCGGATTTCGGTAAAATTTTACCGAAATCCGTTAAATTGGATTACCGAACGTTCAACTGTTGAGAATTCGGTAAACTTTCACAGATTTCTGTAAAAAAATCTAAGTGTGTTGCTTTTGACTGGAAGATTTGATTCGCTTTGATGATAAGAGACAATACGTAGCTTGAGAAGACAAGAAACGGCTGCGTCATCGGGTCAAGATAACAACAATAAAACTGTTGTCTCAGTTTGATTAGAACGAGAAAAACAACACGAGCTCTGAAAACCGTTCCATATTCCATTTGACAACTGACTCCAACGATAGCCATCTAGTGGCAGACGGATGCAGAACTGTGTCATCTGGGATTTCTTGGATCGTTTGAGGCTGCAGGACAAGTAACTGCAGATATATCGCATCATTTGTTCCAGGTACAATGGCAGTTTTCTGCATGCGTTACTTGCACAAAGAGCCAAAACGTGGCAGGTACATTTGATAATTATCAAATGAGAACAGTCACGTTTCAGCAGCTTCTTGATGGATCGGTCAGAACCCATAATTACCGAAGCTCCATCTGATCCAAAGCCCACAAACCTTTTTTTTGTAATCGGTGCAATCGATCTGCAACTGTTTATCAATTGCGCACAATATTTATAGGTTTTCGCACTGCAAGATTATATTAAAGATAACAAAAAATCACATACGTAATAAATATGCTTCATATAGCAAAAAATAATATCGAGAACATTATTCGAACTTCCCAAAATTCTTCTGTATGAATGCATAAAAATACTTCTACATTAGAAGTATAGTATTTTTGTAGAAATCACTGCAAGAAATTCTGCCGATTTTTTTGGAACAATCTCTTACGGAACTTTGAAACAAACATTTCTCCAACGGAATACCTGAAAAAATATTGTAGTTATATCTGGAGAACTATAAGTAATAATCCTTGAAGGCATCCTATTTAGACAAAATTTGAAAAATAATTCTACAAAAACCCATTGCAAATTTTTTAAAGTTAAGAATTCAATATATAAGATTATGGAGCTCATGCAAAAAAATCTTCTTAGATCTCTCCAAAAAATCAGGATTTTCACCAAGAATTACTGCAGGAAAAAATATTTAGTTTTTGTATAGTTCTTTCAGGTGTCCTCCAGTGATTCCTTTAAAATCACAAAACTTCACAAGATCAGGGATTCCTCCAAACATTTCATCACAAGAAAGTTTTGAAAAAACTGCCGATACAATGTCAGAAGAAACTCATGAAAGAATCCCTGGAGGAATGCCTACAAACGTCTGTAGAATACTTATAGAAACGCAGGAAGGAATATCTAAAGGAATCTCTGAGAATCTTGTGAAATTCTATGAAATTTTCTTCAAAAATTATCAAACATCATATAATCGAAAAATTGATGGTGAAATCATTTAGGGCACACACACAAACTGACTTTCATAATGTCATCTGTCACTGTAGTGTCAGTGTCAATTGTGTTATTTTGCTTCAAGCCTAAACAGCATACTGAAAGTAGTATTTATAAAAAGTTGGGTCCTAAACTGTACTCATATTTTGAATTTGTGGTTTTTGAGTGGAAAGACAATTGCCAAAAATCTTAAAAATCTTGGTTTTTCTCAAAAATCTGTAATCTTCACATACAGATATCTGTATGAAAAAAATTAAAAAAATCTGTGTCAATCTAGATAAATTTTTGCATGTGGCAACCCTGGCTGTGCGTAGCGTAGCAGAGCGCAGTGTTGTCAGCAACTGTTTGCGCGAGTGTGCTGGACTGATAAAAGTTTTGATTAACGAAGTAAAAAATGCCGCGTCTTACTAAAAGAAGAAAAGCGGCTGTTTTGCTTGAACGTCCTAAAAAAATGATATGAAGTGCTCTTGATCCCTTAACGTGCACATTCTAAAACCCGTGGAATAGTGGTTTTACTTCACCGTCAACTGTTGCTGAATTTCATCGAAAAATAAGTTCCGGAGAAGAATGTGTCGGCAAATCTTCCGACTTTACAAATGACGTTCCTATACTTGGCCCAAATGATACTGGTTTTGAAAATCCCGGTCATACTTCCGAATCCGATGGTGAGTGTGTTTTTGATGTGCTTTGCATTTGCTTGTTGATTTGTTTGTTGTTTGGAAAGAAAAGGTAACCAGCTTTCATTCCCTTCCTTTTCTTTGGAAGCACGAGCCAGGGGTAGGGGAGTCTGGGTTGACTTGATGCCCCTTTTTTGTTATGGATATATCTCAGCGGAAAAAACGAAACTTGATGCGGTTTTTTCACAGGCTCATAGTTCCATACTAACCCTTATGTGTTCGACAAAAAACACCTTTAAGTGTTCGACACCAAATTCATTGTGCGCCTGATGGTAATATAAACGCTATATCAAAACATGTGATTGAAACAAATTGGCACAGACGAAAATACTAGGACCGAAGTTAATTGTTCAACTTTAATTTGCGTGGTTTTCCAGTAAACTTAAATTTTGACTAAATATTGCCAATACCAGTCAACTTTAATCAAAACTTGAACGCTCTGGACCCATTCAATATTTAAATTAAAAATAACTACGGATCAAACAAGCGCAACCTTCAGGTGCAGCCTGCGCTTACTTATTATAGCTCATACCTCTTACTTAAAGTTACAAGGTCAAATCTAAGACTTGCAGTGTAGCATTAAACTAGTTTCCTATGATATTTCACATTGAAATTTTGAGATTCTCATTGAAAAAGTACTTTACAGGGCATACCATTTGATGAGGTGGAGGAAAATATTTAATCTGATCCCATATTGTTTCAAAGCAATTCCATGTATATTAATATTGTTTCTCTTTTTCAGCTATTTCACAAGATAATTCAACCTTTCTCTTGATTAAGAAGAAAGAGGTAGAGGGTAAAATTTTGGAACGCGCCCTAACCATGAAGGCATCTATGGGATTTAGAGCTGGTAGAGTGGTATTGTTGTTCTGGATAAACATATTATTGTCGAAGCACAGGCGTCAATGCACATCTCTCAGGCACATAAATGCATAGTCATTTTTGTGAACAGCAATGATCATACTGATTACGTCTTGCATGAAGTAATTCTTAATGAATCGTACTTTAAAACAAAAATTGAAAAAAAATACAATTATTTTTTGAAACATACGTGCTGAAAAAAGTGGCACATGATGAGATTTCTAGTAAAACATAGAGTAAACACATACATTAACATACCAAAGCTCCACATTGAAATAAAGTAAAGCAAATCAAATCTATTCATTTTTATTAACATCACAAAATAAAATAATATCTCTTTGTGTTTGTGGTATTTACCCAAATAACTTTTGGGTAAATGGGGTTTTGTTTTTCAAAATAAGAGATCATTATTATGAGTAAACAACATTCAACTGAATTCTTGTGAAAAAAATAATATAAATGTGGCAATCGAATTATGCTGTATAACATGAGCTGTCGTTGGTTGTCAGAGTTCAGTTTGACGTGAAAAGGTCCCTGGAATCGGTTTTCAAACTGCAAAAATCCCATTTATTATCTCAGATGCATAATTTAAAACATTTTTAATACATTTTATGTTTCAGCCATCTACTCAAAGACTCATTCGATAGTTTATGATTGAAATAAGAACTGAACATTAACGTGTGAAATTCACCAATATTTGTATTCAACTAGATGTATGGCTTAGTATTTAGCTTGCTAATTATGCCCCAGACTCCCCCAACATTTAAAAAGGATTTTTATTTTGAGGTTTTATGCTTTTTTAAAAATGTGAATATTGTAGGGAATAATTAAATGGATGTACTGCAATTCACAAAGAAAAATTAAAATTACTGGCAACCATGACCGTTTTCTTCATCATGCACCAATACTATCATATGAGAGCAAAAAGTGTTTGCACTACATACATGCATGTTGAATACTAAGGATTCGAGGGAGTTTCACCTTAAGCATGAAGTCCGAATGATCGTGATGTTTTGCATTCATCAACAAGGCTTAAAAATCAGAAAACCACTGCTTGGATGATATTGTTCAGATTGATTTCTGAATTGAAATTAAATTTGGAAAAAAAGTGAAACTGCGGGAAGCGGATTGATTCGTGATTTTTCTTTCAATGATTCCGCTATGGGAATTGATCCTGTCCTATAAGGTAGAGTGGATGCTGAATCCGTGGCTGATCTCACTATTCCATGGTGACTCAAGGAGTGTGGAGCTTCACTAGATGGAAGTGAACTCAAGAAATCTATTGCGTCGACCATCTCTAAATTGTTTGAGATAATAGTGAGTGGTTTCTTTCTCGAGCGCACCAAATGCTACATCTCTGGCGACCAACATGGTTTCATGCCTGGACGTTCGGTTACTACCAATCTCCTACTTTTTACCACGACCTGTTTTGATCAATTGGAGAAAGGGGCACAAATAGACGTCGTTTATATTGATCTAAAAGCAGCGTTTGATACAATCAACCACGAAATTCTGCTGGCGAAGCTATTAAAACTCGGTACATCGGAAAGATTGACATCATGGCTGTGCTCTTATTTGACAGACAGGTCTCTGCGAGTGAAACTTGATACAAGCACTTCCTGTTTTTTTACGAACTCGTCAAGTGTTCCTCATGGTAGCAACCTTGGACCGCTGCTGTTTGTTCTATACTTCAACGACGTATTGCTTCTACTACGAGATGGCTGCAGGCTTGCGTATGCTGATGATCTAAAGCTGTTTTTTGTGGTACGGACTGCCGAGGATTGTACTCGTCTTCAAGCATTATTGGATCGATTCACTGATTGGTGCCGTCGGAATAAACTTATGATCAGCATTCCAAAGTGTATGGTGATGTCGTATTACCGCATCAAGCAGCCGATTGTTTACGACTATACCATCAATGGCATCGTTCTACATAGAACCGACCAGTTCAGCGATTTAGGTGGTCTACTGGATCATAAATTATCGTTTAACCTCCACCGCTCTGCTGTGATCTCTAAGGCTAATCGCCAGCTAGGTTTTGTGTCAAAAATCTCAACAGACTTCACTGACCCGTACTGCCTGAAAGCTCTCTATTGCTCACTGGTACGACCGATCCTAGAAAATGCCGCCTTGGTCTGGCTTCCTCATCAATTGATTTGGAGCTTGAGGATAGAAACAAAACAGCGCAGGTTTATCCGGATGGCATTGCGTAATCTACCATGGCGTGATCCGCAAAATCTCCCGCCGTATTCAGATCGCTGCAATCTGCTGCAATTGCATACTTTGGAACGCCGACGGAAAAATCAACAAGCGGTTTTTGTTGCTAAACTTTTGAATGGAGAGGTCGACTGCTCGAGGCTCCTCTCTCAACTGAACATCCGAGTTCCTTCGAGAGCATTATGGAGTGGTACTCTCCTCCAACTCCGATTCCATCGAACAGCGTTTGGAAACAACGAACCTCTAACAGCTATGATGCGCGCGTTTACGACTGTTGAAGAATTGTTTGAATTTTGCGAATCTTCAGCTCACTTTTTGGCTCGTATTTGTAATGTTTTGTTATAATAATAGATAGGGAATATACGTGAATTGTCGTTTTGTTTAGTTTTAAGTTTGTATCATGTAGACAATAAGTCCGATGAACTAAGTTGATTTAATAAATAAATAAATCCAAGGTTCTCCCGGTTCTGAGGCCGATGGCTGAATAACCAAACAACATCCTTCACCCTTTTCTTACGATTTTTCTTGCTTCATGGTCCAATACTGACCACCAAGCTCTGTCGCTTCAACGAGATATCAGAACTGTTTCGCCGGTGTTCATGAGAAAGTTGTAGCATTCGTGAGCGTAGTTGTTTAGTTACACCCACGGATGACGCATACTTCTAGTAGACCTACATCTTCTTTGAAATGGAATGTATATCTTTGCGTCAGTTTTGATTGCTTCATCGTTTCTTGTTTTTGGATTATAACAAAAAGTAGCTCATAATTTGTCTTATGCTAATCTGATATAGAGCGTTTCCAGATGAAATCAGCCGGAAAAAGTCAAAATCTTGCACGACCCTCTCCGATTTGGATGAAACTTTGCACATGTCTTCGGAATTGGTGATGATGGATTTTCCGCGGGTTAAGGGTATTTTTTGACTCAAGACAAATTTTTCAAAAGGGCGTATGTGTTTTGTCATGCGTATTTTTCAAAAAATCATAGCTCGAAAACCGTTGGTTGTAATAAAATTGCGTCTGAGAAGAAGTTGTAGTTAAATAATTTGACTTTATGAAAAAAATATGTACACTGTAAAAAAATTTTTTTTTCTTCAAAATTCAAAAATTAAACTTAAAATCAATTAGCAAATCTGTCCAACGTACGATTTTTATTATTTTTTTACTAGAAAATAAGAAGAATGATTAGTAATTTCCATTTAATTCCAACTACCTTTATTGCTTATCTTGACAGATACGCGTATTTCGTCTACAATGTGCAGACTTCTTCAGTGTCGTGTACTAATATTCGACTAAATAATGTAAAAGTAGTATTAGTAAACGACAGTATTATTCTTCTGCTCTTATCGTACGAATATTCACCACAAAATTAAATGCGTATATGATTTGGATCATGATACGCAGTAAGAAACTCATTTTGTTTCGGGTATTTTGCTATCAAATAAAATTTCTCGCAACACCAGACCTTTTTTCTCAAATAATATTTACTGCTAAATGAATCAGAAGAGCAGAGAATCGAACAAAGCAGAACAAACCAAACCTACCACGATATCACAGTTAAGTTTGACAGCTGTGGCCATTTGGCCGTATGCTGGTTTTCATGGCAGCCAATAGGTTTTATGAAGGTTCTCAAGTGGTCATAGCATCTATCACTAGAAGATTTTCAAAATCTTTATGGTCTTATAAAGGTTTTATTAAATTGTTTTCACAACAGTCTTTCTTTCTTTTTATTTTTTTTTTATAAAAAAAAAGAGAAGGGGGGGGGAGAAAAAAAAGTATAAAATAAATTTTAAAAAAGAAAACAGAGGGAAAAAGAAGAAAAAAACAGAAAAAAAAAAAAAGAAATTTTTGTTTGATACTCACGCCCCAGACACACAACAAATCCCCCCCACCCTCCCCCCCCACACCCACACCACACACCCAAAACCCAGCACCAGGTTCCCCAACCCCAACCGCCATACACACATACAGCACTATCACTGGTCTTTGCTTTTTTTTTGGTTTTGGTAAATTGAAATTAGGCATCCCCCAAACCCAAAAAAAAAAAAAGGAATCGGTTTTTTTTTTTTAAATAAAACACACGCTCTTTTGCAGTGGTTTTATATTATCGTGTTGTCCGTATAACGCTCCTACACAATAGGAAAATCTCAATTTTTCTTCAAAATCACGTGAAAATGACAGAGACGCGGCTGGGTAGCTCAGTGGTTACCCGTTCTGCTTACTGAGCAGATTGTCGGGAGTTCAATCCCAGGCCCGTCCCCTTCCTTGCCATTTTTCACTTGCCTCTTTCTATCACCAATAGATTTAAAATAAAAAGCAGTCTACTGCGCTTTCTTTCATTGATCGCATCACTTACCACAGTGCATCCATGATCTAAAAATAACCTACCTCACTAACACAACTATCCTTCCCTTGGCAATTGTAGAGATGCAGTGGTGTTCACGGTCTCTAATAACAACGATTGTCAAACTAATCATCCTTCCCCCCTCCCCAAAAGACCGTGAGGACGTGGCCGGCGCCGGTACTGATCTATAAATAGAATTAGTGAACTTGTACATTGAAGATGTAAAAAGCTAATCCCAAGCTCCATCTATGTGGTTCTCTGTGCAATTACACTAGTTCTGTCAGTAAGGGAGTAGCAACTACGAATTTGCACGGTCTTTTTTTAAAAAAAAAAAAAAAAAAAATCACGTGAAAATGACAGCCACTCCTTTTCTTAATCATATAGTCTTCTATATTATATTATTTAAAATAAACCTATAATTTCAATTTCATTGAATTTTTGCTGCTATAAGAACCAGTACATTCAAATAATTTGAAACCTCAAAACAATGAACTTAGCGATTTCACTGAACTTCTTAGAAAAACTTCCCTGACTTTCTCAGAATAATGTCCCTCACCTTCCTTGAAGAACTTCCAAGAATTTCCCTGAAGAACTTCCTTGAAGTTCTCTAAAGAAGTTCTCTGAAGAATTTACTCGAAGTTGTCTGTAGAACTTCCCTGAACTTCTATAAAGAACTTCTCTGAATTTCTGCGAAGAACTTCCCTGAAGCACTTCCCCAAAGTTCGCTGCAAAACTTCACCGAAGTTCTGTGTTGAATTTCACAGAAGTTCTCTGGAGAACTTCCCCAAAACTCGCTGAAGATCTTTCCTGAAGTTCCTCTGAAGAACTTTCCTGTAGTTCCTCTGGAGAACTTCCCTGAAATTCCTCTGAATAACTCCCGTGAAATTCCCTGAAGAATTTTCCCGAATTTCTCTAAGGAATAACATGAAGTTCTCTGAAGAATTTCTCCGAAATTCTTTGCAAAACTTCAACAAAGTCGTCAGAAGAATTTCTATAAAGAATTCCCCTGAATTTCTGTGAAAATCTTTCCTGAAGTTCCTCTGAAGAACTTCCCTGAAATTTCTCTCCTGATATTTTCCAAAAAAAATTGCTGAACTCCTCTAAAGAATTCTCTGAAGAACTTTACCGAAGTTCTCTGTATAACTTACCTGAAGTTTCCTGAAGAACTTCCCGCAAATTCTTCTGAATAACCTCCCCAAATTTACCTTCAGTACTTTCTCTAAAGAACTTCCCTGAAGTTTCTTTCAAGAACCCTGAAATTCCTCTGAAGCATTTTCATGTAGCGAATCTGAAGTACTTTCCTGAAATTCTTCTGAAGAACTTTCCCGAAATTCCACTGAATAACTTCCCTGAAATTACCTGAAGAATTTTCCCGAATTTTTCTAAGGAATTACCTGAAGTTCTCTGAAGAATTTCCCCAAAATTCTTGGCAAAACTTCAACAAAGTCCTCAGAAGAATTTCTATAAAGAATTTCCCTGAATTTCTGTGAAAAACTTTCCTGAAGTTCCTCTGAAGAACTTCCCTGAAATTACTCTCCTGATATTCTCCAAAAAAATTAGCTGAACTCCTCTGAAGAATTATCTGAAGTTCTCTGAAGAACTTCACCGAAGTTTTCTGTATAAGTTTTCTGAAGTTTCCTGAAGAACTTCCCGCAAATTCCTCTGACTAATTTCCCCGAATTTACCATAAGTACTTCCCTGTACTTCTCTAAAGAACTTCCCTGTACTTCTCTAAAGAACTTCCCTGTACTTCTCTAAAGAACTTCCCTGAAGTTTCTTTCAAGAACCCTGAAATTCCGCTGAAGCATTTTCATGTAGCGCATCTGAAGTACTTCCCTGAAATTACTTTCCTTTTTTTCTGAAAGAATTATCTTCTCTGAAGAATTATCTGAATTTCTCCGAAGAATTCCCCTTATCTTCTATGAAGAATTTCCCTGAACTAGTAATTCGGATCTTCATAACCTATCTCCTTCAGCAGATTAGCCTCAATTCTCAAGCCTTGAAGGCGAGCAATACACGATTTTGTCCACACTTTGCGAGTTTTTCGTTTCAATATGATGTACGCAGCAACCGCAGCAACTTTTTCATTCTCTGTCCATAGCTACCGAATGTGCTCATGATTACTTCCGAATACCTGCGACCACAAAGAAAATCAATCGTGTGTACGCCGAAAAAAGTTAAGTGATAGCTTTGTGGCAAAGAATTCTACTACATCGCTACTATTACTTCATAGCTGATATTTTTGCAAAACCGTTTCTCGAATCTCATAAAACTATGACATAGATATCTGTAACGGCTCTATCTTAGTGAACTATCGCATAGATTTCAAGCGCCGTGTGGCGGCACCTTAACACTTTTTATCTCCGTACATCTGCTTCTTCTGTGATGTTTATACATGTTCTAGTATGAAAATCGAGTAAGGACTGTTCAGTAAAGAAATTGGATTCCTGTTTATCAATGGTTAAGGGTTAAAACTTGCAAAAAAGTTGTGAATTTTCGCTCAGTGTATAAACAAAATTGTAAATTTCACTGCACACGGGAGAATCCGAAAAAGTGAGAAATTTCGAACGACTAGCAGATTAATTCTGCATAAATGGTTGTCCCAAAAATAAAAATCGTTTCGAGAATTGGCCAAAAGCGTGAAGTGCACTAAATCTGCTCAAGATTATTAAGAAGTTTGAAGAAACGTGTTCTCTTGAAGATTTATCGAAATCTGTACGCAAAAAGAGGGCATTGGACCAGAAAAAGGAGCTGGCAGCGGTACGCCTTTTGAAATCACATGAACCTTTTTTCCGTTCATTAAAAAGACATTCACACCGTCTTCAACTCGAGGTTGTACAGACTGAACATCGAACATATAGTGAATTACAACGGACAATTTAACCTAACGCCCAGTGGACCAGTAAGGACATTTTCGTTTGGCGAAAACTTCCACAGGCTAGAGCGGGAATCGAACCCTCACTTCATTGCAATCGCTTGAACGATGGATGATGCCGCTAACCGCTTGACCACGAAGCCCACAAAAATAAATTGCCAAAAAGGTGGACAATAGCGTCGGAACTGTGCAGAGTATCGAAAAGCGTAACAATATCAGAACTTACAGGAAGCAGTATCAGAACTTAAAGTACACAAAAAGACGAATTCACAGAAAGCTCTTTCGAAAATACGGTCACGGAACTTGTATGACCTTCTCCTTCAAAAACCGAACCGGTGCATTTTGATGGACGACGAGAAAATTTGATACCAGTACACTTCTAGGGCCGCAATTTTTCAACGCTGAGTCAGATGTGGAGAACAGATGTGCCTAGTGATTTGTGATACATCCGAACCGAAAAATTTGGGAATCAGGTTTTGATGTGGCAAGCCCATTGTTCCTGTGGAAGAGTTCTTCATATTTCACAATGGGCACAATCAACGGTGAAAATTACAGAAAAGATTGCTTCAGAAAACGGCTTCTTCCCATCTAACGAAAGCATACTCCTCCATTTTCTTTTGCTGAATCTGGCATCTGCTCACTACACTTCTGCTGCGTTGGAGATGCTCAAGAAGGAAAAAGTCGATTTTATCGAAAAATTTCAAAATCTCCCAAACTGCCCTGAAGTGCGTTCTATCGAAAGATGCTGGGCAACAATTAAGCGGCATCTTAAAAAAGATGGAAGAGAACCAAGCTCTGTTGACTGTTTCAAGAAAATTTGGTCTGCAGAACAACGAAAAGTTACGGAGAAAGTTGTGTAGACTTTAATGGAAGGTATCAAGAGAAAAGTCCAAAAGTTCTTCAGAAATGAGAAGTAAATATTCAAACTCACGTGAATTCAGTCATTTGTAAGTTGATTATCATTTCTATAAAGCAAACTTATGAATTTGTTCGAAATAAATATCTTCCTTTGAAAACAGGTGTCTACTTTCTGTCATGAACAGTCCTTGTGCGTTGCTGTGGGTGGTAACAGAGATACGAAAATAGAGTACATAGCTTTCAGCATAAGGATAGGGAGGAAGATTAAGAAGTGTGCTGATGCAGAATAGAGTAAATTTTCTGTGCATGAAGTCAGGATTCCAAGATATAGCATATTATGGTAACTCCATCACATCAGTCACCATTCAAATGGTCTTGACCCACTGAATAACATTGTCGAAGACAAAAACATTCTATCTGGTCAGGACAGCAAGATATAGCATATTCCTAAAAATAATTAGCACACTAGCGCCGCGTTGTGAGAGAATCCTCAATTGTTTGCTAATGAAAAGGCCTTGACCTACTGAATAACTTTGCTGCAGACAGTAACTTTCCATATGATTCGTATCACGAGAGTACAACGCGCGAGTGCTCGTGTTACAAAAGTCGGCGTGAGTGCTGAAAGATTAAAAAGAGTTTGACGCTATTGCAATAATTTTCTAAGACCTTGACCGGAACGTGAATCAAACCAGCCATATTTGTGTTTCAGCAGACTTGACTTTTAACGAAAAAAAAATGGATTATTGCTACGCTCCAAAATAATATGTTTTCAAAATAAACAACAATGATGACTAGCATTGTTTCAGTAGACCAGACGAGTTGAAAAATGGCCATGGATCTGATTAAACCAGAAAACACCGAGAGATTTGTTCCAGTTTCAATATACAGGGTGACAATGTTTGAACTAAGCTCTTAATTCGGAAATTCTGGTTTAGTGTGAAAAACGGACGTCGGACGTTATATTGGTCCTCTGTAAATTGTGGCTATTTGCAGTTATAATCTGATAGCTTGTTTCCAAACATATTTCGGTTTGCAGAATCTAATTAGCATTCAATAGTGTGCTTTGTAACCACATTTGATGCATTCGATGTTTTGGTTACCGAGAAATATTAATTGCTTTATTTGACACGCAAACATGAGCTTCGAAGTACTCAAAATACGGCTACACTTCCCCGCATTCAATCAAATGAAAATTCCAAGAAAACCCAAATTTAGCCTAGTCACTGTTGCTGGCTAATGCTTCGCAGTAACAATGTATTCAGGTTGCACAAACCGCAACCCTTGGATCCGCTCCATTTAGCTTATGTAAACAAAAACAACTTCCATTTCGTTTGATAACACTGGGTCCGACTGACCTAGACAAGACCTCTAAACTTCCCATCGTATCATCGTAGGAAGCTCGAAGCTTTTTCAGTTCCCTCGCCCAGACCTAGACCCGGCTTATGTCACAAAGCCCGATGTTCCGGCATTCATTGTTTGCAACCTACCATCATCATGGTTATCATAACTTACAAACACCCACTTTGCTCCCTCAGCTCATTCGCCTTCCCCCTCCCCAAGCCGACCGAAGAGAACGAGCGAACTATCCAATTTTCCAACCATCCATCACTAACTGATCCACCCTTCCTCCTTCGTTTTTTTTCTTCTGCCCCCTCTCGCCCAGTCGCTTCTTATCTACCCTCACCTGTGCCCATCATCTGGGTTACCTACGATGCTTCGGGTTGAATACGAGCACTCAACAATCGAGGCAAGAGACGGAAAAATAATTACAGTTTCCAACCGTTTCGTACCTTCTCATTAATCTTGGTTGGTAGGTCGGTAGTATTGGGACTTTGGGTTCCGTTTTTTCGTCACACCAGGCAGCAGCAGTTTTCCCACTTCCTTTCACCATTACTGCTGCACGACGATGGGCGCCAACATTGTTTGCTAATGGGATAATCACTGGTTACCGAAAAATTGGAATAGAAGCTGATGGCAGGTGTGGCAAGTACCCTGCAATTGGACGGAAGGTGAGACCGGCAGCAGGTGGCATTCCGGGCTTCGCAAAGTGCCAATTCAATCCGAAAGTAGTTTCAACTGGAGTTTTTAAACGGAGGATATTTCCTAACGGGTTGCAGGACTCGGGAAAAAAGTCATTAAAAAGTGTAACTACCTTCTAGCTTCTGCTGAGGAAAAAATAATAATAGAAAGACCAGCTGTGTTCTAGAGGGGGAAAGTGGAATTCAACATTTGTCTTGATTAGATGTAGGGGAAAAAAGGACGGTAAGTGGGTGTTGCATATCCAGATCGATTCACAGCTTTGTTGAAAAGGAAGAATCAATTTCAACCGGAGAAATCCACTCCATCAGCAGCACCGTTCAAGGTCTATAATTTCCCGCCACCGATCCCATCTCGCATTAAAGCACCGCAAACATCAGTTTCTCAGCTCGAGTTGAAAGATATCTACCCAACTAACCATCCAACCGACGAGTATGCGTTCATCATAATGATAGTTCTATTATACCGCTGTAAGTATACCACGCGAGACTTCTCTGCTGTTACTTAATAAACATCATCATTGCCTTGTATTCGAGCAGCTCCCATCGGGGATGAAAAGCAGCAGTGAACGAAAGCCCCTCAGTCTCAGTCAGGTTTCCTTTGGTGTGGACGGGAGAAACTGACCGAAACCAGAAAAATGCGCCGTCTCTCCGTCGGCATTCGGTTGTTGAAGGGAAAAAAAGGGGAGAAGCACCTTCTTCTTCATCCGAGCGGACGGAGCTAGCCACTCTCGCAGTCGGTATTACCCAACATCAGAACTGAGAGGAGAAGGTGGGCGGCGCGGCAGACTAACCGGTAATAAAGTCAGTTAATTTGGTTGAAAGTGAAATTATTACCTAAACAGGGGAGTGCCGGAATGGAGAACCTACCGGTGCGGGATAAGTGTCTCGTTTGGTGTGAAAATATAAAAAAATCTGCTGTCACTTGTAGGATGCTTATGGCTTATGGGAATGGAAGAAAATTACACGTGTGCAATCTGCGAAGGGTCGGAAAATTTGCAAGCGGATGATAGTGTGCTTCGAAGAAAATTCAGAAATTCTCAGCGTTAGCACGGTAAGGATGACCACTGTTAACATGGTCAATGTAGAGCTGGTAAATCATTGTTTTCCGAATTTCTGCCCCAGCCCCTGCAAATTTAAAACTTTGAAACGTTTCCATAATATTTCTGAATAGACTTCTAAACTGCTATACATTCCATTTTAAGCAGATGAGTGCAATTTATTTATTTTTCGACAAATCCACGTAACGTTTGCATTAAAAAAAAAGCACAAAAATTCGCTAATTTGTCATGGGTTTACCTTCACCCGCACTGACGAAACTACTCATGCAGCATCAATCATAGTAACCCATGAGTCAGCAGACAAAATTTGACAGCTCTATCAGTCGAACTCTAACCGTGATGGCAAAAACAGTCAAGCAACTCCGTTCAGCGCTACATCGAAAACGGACATCGTGCGGCACTTTGTGGACGCCGGATACGCCCGTTTCGGCATCTACAACATCTTGGCACTATTAGACAACAATCAGAGCATCGAAAGAAAGCCCGGTTCCGGACGGTCGACGACCCTGAGCGACAAGAAGCTCCAAAGGTTGCTGAAGAGGAAGACCGAGGTAAAAGTGGCTACATCGCTGCGTGCGCTTGGCCGGGAGGTCGGTTGAACCGGCCAAACAGTGAAAAAGTACCTGGCGAACATGACCATACATGTCAGGATGCGGAGGTCACGTCCACTGGTTTCGAAGCTGCAGGCAATGACGCAGCGGCAGCGGCTGAATAAGATGGTCAACTGGATTTTTCCGGCGAATCGCGACGTGGCGGTGGTGATGGACGACGAGACCTATCACTCCCTGGATGGCAACGACTGGCAGGGCACTTCGTATTTTACTTCCCCCACGAAGGAAGTGAGCTCCGACGTGAAGTTTATTTCACACACCAAGTTACCCAAGATGGTGCTGCTGTGGCTGATAATCAGCGAGAAGGGGATGTCAAAGCCGCTATGCTTTCGCTGCGGACTGGCCGTGAACATGGAAATTTATAGTACGAAATGCCTCCCGGAAGTTGCGTCGTTGATCAAGAAATACCATAACGGCGAAGACGCGGTGTTCTGGCCGGATCTGGCGTCGGCCCACTACTCGAAGCGATCATTGGAGGAGATGAAGCGGCTGAATATCGATGTGGTACCCAAGTCGGAGAACCCGCCCAACGTCCCCCAGCTGCGTCCCATCGAGAACTTCTGGGCCAACCTGAAGCGTAAGATCTACTCCAACAATTTTGTCGCGAAAACTGAGGAGGACACGCATGTTTTCGTCCGCCATGGCGAATGTTCCGGTTAACTGCCGGAAGGTCGCTCGCAAGGGCGTAGATTTTTTTTTTGCAAGTAAGCTTAAAATTACCTTTCATGGGAAATTTATCAAAAGCAATTATCTGTCTTAGCTTTTTTTATATCACCATCCGAAAAAAATCTTTTTTTTTATGCAAACGTTAAGTAAGACAGTAGTTACAGTGTTTACAGGGTGACTGATAATTCCTGTCAGTAAAGTATATGGTCATAAAAATCAGAAGCTCGCATGAATTTTAATTTTGATAATATTTAGCATTTGTCTTAATTTAGTTCAATTCAAATCTTTCTCCCTTTGCCTTAATTGCCAGCCGTATGCGTTGTTGGAAAACTTCGCACGAAGGATATCTTGAGGCATGTCTTGTAATATTTTTATCAAGCGTTTTTTAAAAGTTTCCACAGATTGTCCAGCATGTAGCCTCATGCATAGAAGTCGAGAGGATTTAAATCAGATGAAGAGGCAGGCCATTATTTTGACGAAATAGAATCCGGAAAATTTTCCTCACACCAAACCTGTGTAGATTTCGCCTGTTGGGACGGTGTATAGTCTTGTTGAAAGCAGTATGGTGCAATCTTGTAGATTTTCTTGAAAAAGGGAAACAAATGGTTCTTTAAAAAGATTATCGATGCAATATTTACAGTTTATTTTAACACCAGGTACAGTGAACAGCAATAGATCCTACAAAGTTTTGGAGAAACATCGCCATTGAAACATTCTGAAACCTTTGAACAGCTAGTTTATCACGAGTAATGTCAAACGGTGTCATGATGATGATGATCATTTTGCTGGTTGTGGTGATCCTGTAGCAGAATTATTTTTTCGTCCGAAAACAGAATTTCACACCGTGCCGCTTGAACAGATTTTGACATCTGTCGGCTCTTGCCATCTTCTGCTTTTCAGTCAAGCCTTGCAAACCTTATTTGTACGGATTCAGTGACTGCACAATTCCCAGTTCGTTGGCCATCTTTCGGCCAGACTTACCGGGATTCCACCGAATTCGTTCTCTCACTCGTTTGATGGCTTCCGGTCACCTGACAGTGCGTTTACGACCAGGTCTGGGAGGCATTATCCAAGAATTGCTTTCTTTGTAGCGTTTGATGGTGCGAAAGATGAATCATTTGTATATTCCTAGTGGTTTCAGTTTCTTTAAAATAGTACATGGTCTAAAATGTTCCAAAAACAGACTTATCACGAGCTCCCTTTCGCGTCCATGATTACCATGAGTCTCAATCGAACGAAAATTCAAAACAAACCTGCAAGCCGTGTTGACATTTGAATACACTCCAAAAGAAAAATAATAAAACACGTCTGTGATTAACCCATCCAAAGTTACACATGTTTAAAAAACACTGACTGGAATTACCATTCACCCATTAAACAAAAGTTCTGCATGCTGGGTTGACTTGTAAATATCGCTTGTTTATTAGTTTCCTCAAATATAGACGCATTTAGGCAGCACCCTCTCAGATTTCAATGAAAACTTCTGAGCATGTAGATTTTGTCACAAAATTTATCTACACTCAGTAGCAGAAAAATCCGAGCAAAATTTATCTTCCTAAAAACGCCATGTTCAACCTTTTGTTACTTTGTCAATTATCAACATTTTTGGCTGAAAATTTGACAAAACTTTAACTATAGTATAGTTATGTGACCAAAATTGATGATTGGATCATGTTGATAAGGTTTATAAATTTGAAGTTTGTGAAAAAAATCGTTTTTGGGCATACTACTTTCAAAAATTCGTATTGCCGTGGAAAATATAGGTAGAATATTAAAAATTTCGCCATAGCCTGAAAAAATATCGGCCTTATTTTTTTTGCATCGATATTTCAGCATGGTCAAGATCAGGTGAAAACGGGAAATACTCATGTTGGTGCGTCAATTTTGATGCCAGCTGTAGTCCAAATAACTTGATGAAAACACTTCACATTGTGTCCACATAATTTCCTATATTATTAGGCCGATTTAGGCCTGATTTACACCGTGTCCAATATATTCTCATACAAAATAAAACACTGTTTATTTCAAATCGATAATCCAGATTTTTTGATAACTTTACCCATTATATTGCAATATAATACTGATCAACTACAGCAAATGTTTTGGAATAACACCGCCTTTAATTTTTTTGCCCAGCTCCAGACGTTTTTCGAAACCGTTACATGCGGGCACGCACGACTTTCATCGGCATTTCGTCCCAAATTCGTTTGATTACGGTTTTGAATTGGTTCATATTAGACGTCCGGTGGTCATTCACCTTCGCTTGCATGTATGACCATACGAAATAATCCAAGGGAGTCAGATCTGGTGAACTGGGAGGCCATTCATTCTTGTCCAAAAAGTCGATCAAATTTTCTCGGCATCAGCCCTGAACGAGATTTGCAGTATGCGATGGCGCTCCGTCCTGCTGAAACACATAGTGATCAACTTCAAACACCTTTTGTACATATGGCTTAACAACTTTCTCCAAAACTTTTCATTCACTTTAACGCCTTTTTCGATTAATTTTTCTCGCTTGCAAATTCCTACCCCAAATCATCACTGACGCAGCACTTTGGAACCGTGGAATATTCCTATCACTCTCTGAAACAGTTCTCGAAGAGAGAGCCCACAATTTGTCGTTCTGGACATTGTGGGATTGTTGCAAGACGAATAACTTTTCGTCGGAAAAGATAAATTCTTCCCCACCGTGCCGCGACAAATGCAGACTTGGTCTTTCGAGTCGTCTCTGCTTGGAAGGTTCCGAAACTCCGTGAACCTTACGTTTCTTGAAAGTTTGGAATCCGAGGTCATTTTGCAGTATATTGTGCATTGACGATCTCGAAACATTCAGATCTGCGCCCATTTTACGTACAGAGCGCTGTGATTTTCGTCTAATCCGTTCCCTGACCACTTTAACAACTCATGCAGTCCGCACCGTACGAGTACGATCGGATCTCTTCCGGTCATCCAACGAGCAGGTACCACGGTACCTTCGGATGGTTCGGTACACAAAATCCCGCTTTACTCCGAGGTTTTTCAAATTTCTGAAAATAGCGCCCGGGCGCTCACCTTTCAAAACCTTTTTTATCACCACAGCACGAAACTCCTTCATCGCTGGTAAAAGATAAACACCGAATGAAAACAATCGGACATAACCTAAAAGCGTTTGTATAAACATAGTGCAAAACTACACTAACACATACGTGAAGCATAATGAGTAGTTGCACGACACCATTGCAAGGAAAACGTGTATGAGAATATATTGGACACGGTGAAGATGAAATTTTGTTTCAAGGAAGATAATTATGTTCCTTATCAACCATTTATGGGTAGCAAGATGAGCACTTAAAAGGAAAAAAATATGTATCTGACGAAATATTTTCTTGTCTTGACCGATTTTTTTTATTTCAGTGTATTTTGTTTAAAACTAAACCAGCAAAGGTCACAATCATTTTTGAATCCAATGAAACCCAATTCAATTTTTCCCAATTTTTCCCAATCTTTCAAATCTTTCCAACAAATCGCAATAAAAATTTGAAAAAATTAAAGACTTTTGTCACATGTTTAGCGCTAGAACTTATTATTATGACGGGAAACTATCACCTTATTATTGCGTGTATACTAATTTCCATTGCTTGTTTTGAATGTTTTACCGGTCACTATTGAATTATTGAAAGTGAAGTATCAAGTTTTTATTGCTATTTTAAGTTTTTAAGTGCGAATTGCTATTTTTTCGGTGGCACAGTGTTTCATAATTTAGTGGAAATTTTGTAAATTTTCAATGCTAAATGTTCATTAATTAGTGCCAGTATATATTTTAGTCGTCACTGTGTATGTCAATTCAAACTTACTCTTTTACTCGTCGACTTAAAGTTTTATGAATAAAATTTTCCAGTATAACTTGCAAATTTGAATTTTTTAAATAATTTTTACTCAGAAATTTTACTAATTGTACCCTTTTACCCTGCCCTTCGGTTCAGAAAGGGGTATGAGCGCGTTCTGTCAACTTGGTCGTGGCAAATTTCATGTGTGAACGGGCTGCCACAACAACTTTAAAAAGTGCCTGAACGAAATGAACAGCTTGTAATCACCACTTGAAGATGCGATGGGCGATCATTGCCCTGATATTCCCAAGTGTGGCGCGTAGTTAAATGTCTCTATTCTTCTATAATTTAAGTTGATGGAATTGAGTTCACGCTTCGAAACTCATCGGGAAATGGAAAACTACCCAGGGATCGTGAAAGAGTCGGAATATGAACCGGGTGGATATTGCAAAAGGTTTTCAGACACTTGAGAGGTGGTAAGAGCTGTAATTTATAAATGAAGAATGGTATATTTCCCTAACCAATGCTACTTTCAGCAAAACCTTCTAGCACAACACAAAAACAAAAATTAATTTTAACAAGCGTGCAAAATTGCCCTCGTTTAATTCCGAGCCAAAGGAGGCGTAAACAACGAAATTGTTTGCAATTTTTCATGCGCCATACAACAATGTTTGCAATCTTCCATACAACTGGCCAGATTCAGGCGTTATTTGGCTTAACTTTACATGAAATATCCCATTATTTTCTGCCCAATCTACACAGTTCGAACGAAACATGTAAATTTATGACGACTTAGATGTAACAAATTTACCTCCGTAATATCCAATACAAATTTAGGTGTGATCTTAAGTTTACAGCACAGAAAAATGTGAGCTGTAAATTTACTCGTACTTTATAAATAAGCGCTGTAAATATAAAATCTTATTTAATATACAGGTCTAATTTGTTAGGATTCGAATAAAACAGATTGCTTGTTGGTTTGTTTTTTGCTTCAAAATAAAACGAACAAGTTATTGATAGTAAAACAATGGATTGGCCTAATCCGAAGTTTTCTACAAGAATTTGTGTTCAATAGTGTTCTACTGCGTTATAGTTTTCTACACTGTTTTAAAAAAAAAAATTCTTTGTCAATATTCGAAATGTTAGCTTTAAAAAAAAACCCGGGGGTTTTCTTCCCCCAACCACACAACCTCCCAAACAAAAAGTTTGGAATTAAATGGAAATTACTAATCATTCTTCTTATTTTCTAGTTAAAAACATGTAATTTTCTGCGTTTCTAATGCACATAAAAGGAACACTAGATTTGTCAGAAATTAATGGGATATTCCATGTACATTTAAGCCAGATAACGCTTGAATCTAGTCTGTTGTATGAAAGATTGTCAACATTGTTGTATGGTGCATGAATGATTGCAAACAATTTCGTTGTCTACGCTTCCATTGGCTTAAAATTAAACGAGGGGAAATTTTACGCGCCTGTTAAAATTCATTATTTTTTTCTGTGTACTTTCTACTGCGAACTCCAAATTGTAAACCAAATCATCGTCTTCAGCATCCCCAAAGTCTCTTAGCTCTAGCTTTCTCTCCTTGAGGGGTATGTTTCCGGTAAGCGTTTCCTCGATTAAATTCGATGTTTGATCCATTGCATCCACTTGGGTTTTTATTTATCTGTGTGAGGTCGAATTTGTGGAAATATAGATTATGTAATCTTAGTCTATTATAAGTTGCAAAAAGCTTTGTTTTGAACCCTGGAAAAGGACAACAAACTGGTTGGCCTTTAGAAATATGATTCTGAGCATGTTTCATTATTTTTTTTTTGATATCCGTGCCTTCAAATTTACACATAGACAGAGAACATTTCCGTAAAGGACCACAAAGAGCAGTCAAATGGCTCTTTTTTAGATGGTTTCTAAAAGGTCTGTGTGATTTTAAAACGAGTTCACATTTTTCGACCGGGCATTTGTAAACACTCAGGTTTTGGAAAATTTGGACAGGGTTCAGGAAATCCAACACACTTCCGCTGCGATACAATTACATACACATACAATTTTTTCAAACATGTTCCAAACGTACTTTAAAAAAATCCACTTTTCACTCCCGAACCTAAACGTACACAATATGGCGGTGACAGCTTTTTGATTCTGCCATGACAAGCTGAGCGGTGATGCTGAATTGCGTTGAGCTCATGTAAATTTCAAGCGTTTGAGTTAGAAAAATAAAACATTGTATTATAATGTAGAAAGGGTGCATTTTCATATGTGTTATCTTCAAAATATAATAACTCGTAAACCGTTGATTGTAATGAACTTGTGTCTAACAAGACATTGTAAATAATCAATGGGGGTTCGCAAAATAAAAACAAATAAACAATGAAAAAAATATTTTTATATATCAAAAAATTTAAAAATTAATATTGAAAAAGGTGAAGGCTTATCTTTCAATTGTACGATTTTTGTCAGGAAACTCCTTAAGTCTTACAAAGAATAATAGAAGTTCTTAATGATTGTACTCGAAAATAAGGCATCAGATATAAACAATCACCAATAATTCATTTTATGTCGGATATTTTTGAAATTGTCAGGGAATAAATAAACACACATTAGCTAAGCTTTTTTAAACTTGATTTATTCAACCTCCTCTCCTAGCCTAAATGACCGCTCCTTGGACTTAACGCCACTCATCAAATCCTGAGCAACACTTTGCGCCATCTTTCTTACACACTTTCATCCACTCCTTCTTTAAATCTTTGTCGTTTTTGAAGACCTTCCCAGTTTTCCTGAGCTTGCCGGCTTCATAATTGTGTAGAATTTTTCTATTAGGCGAAGTTCTGGTGGGTTGGCCGGGGTTACCTCCTTCAGCAACATCGTTGGCTTCATACCACTCCATCACTGGTTTCGCGTAATGGCACCTCACCTTCCGTGGGAACGGAGGAATGGCAGTGGGCGCTTTTGGAGGCATTCTTATGTATATATTTGGCGGTTGATAGTGCAGGTCGTTGTGTTAGGCCCGCGGAATTTGTTACACCCACAGATCGCCTGCCACACCAAGTACTTCTTGACAAATTTGTCGACCAAACGGGACTTGCCGACGGAAAACTCCAGACCGGGGATCTGCTTGGTGTCCGCTTTAATGTACGTCTCGTCGTCCATTACGATGCATTCCGGCTGCACCCAACCACTCACGGATTACCGCATCCTGGCGTGGAATTTGGCCACCGTATTCTGTTTATCGGTTCCGTTAGGCGCCTTCCTTATCATGAAAACATGCGGTCCAGCCCGGTTCATTGTCTGCTGGACGAACCAGCTGGAAGAATTGACCTTCTTGGCCACGTCCCGAATCAAATGGTTCGGATTGCGCTTGAAGCAATCCATCACCTTTCTTGCGCTCACGGGGTCAGATCGTCTTTGCGTTTCTTCCGCTGACAGCTCGCCTCTTGGTCGTCTGGGTCTTCTTGAACGATTTAACCACACAGGTCATGGTCGAATTATCGATTTCCAATTGTTTTACGATCCACGTATGGGACTGGGCTGGATATTCTACGACCGCGCCCATATTGTTTTGTCGAAGCACTTCTTGTTTGGAAGCCATCTCGATAACCACTTGACAGATTGTGACGAAATGCACATGTAAACATATAAACTATAAACTAGTTTTACTCAAAATTTCATCAACTTTTTAATCCTGCAAGACAAATTTATACACAAAAGAAATTGTTTCATTTTTTTTTCAATGTACAATCTTTATAAGATGGAGTAACTTAAAAAAAAGAAGCTTTCAGAATCTGTGTGTGTTGGTATAATAAAATGTGTTAACGTTTGTCTGAAGAGGAAATATAGACATGCTAATATTTGTAGTTTTACAGACAGCCAAGCGGCACTTAAGGCGTTGAGTAATTATAAATGTACATCCAAACTTGTCTGGGAATGCATTCTTTCGCTGCGAAAGATGTGCCAAGAGAACTCCGTAAATTTATTCTGGGTTCCAGGACACTGTGGCATTGAAGGTAATGAAAGGGCAGACGAGCTTGCTAAACAAGGCTCAAATGCACAGTTTATTAATAAAAATCGAACTGAAATCTTGGGAGGAACAAAGGGTGATGACCAACTGGTTGGTTACCAGGAAGTGTGTTCAATCGGAAAGGTTTATAATTCCAAATGTTACAATCAGTAAAAAGTTTTTGGAGCTCAATAAGAGAACTCTTTGTACCTATACTGGCCTAGTAACCGGACATTGCCCGAGTAGATATCGTTTGAAAAACTTTGAAAAATGATATCTGTCGTTTCTGTAACATGGCACGTAAAACCTCGGAACATCTGCTCTGCAGTTGTGATGCTTTGTACAAGAGCAGACTTAAATTCCTGTACAGTGTCTATATGCAACCTGAAAAATTTGGACTGCGAATCCTGTAAAGGTCTTGGGTTTTATAAACTTGATTTTTCCTGACTGGGAGACGCGTTAGGCTGTTCACTTGACAAATGGTGATCAAGCTTTAAGATGCGAAAAGTAAAACTAACAAGGGTTTACCACAAAAGTTCAACTCAGTTAACGCAGTGGTTCTACGCCCCAACAAAAAAAAAGCTGTGTGTGTGTTTTTTTTTTCTTGATTATCGAGATTGTCAGCCTCGGGCTAGTTCATCTCCCTTTTATTTTTTGAGTTTTATGTAGGAATTATGATACCATTATAATATAATGTGGTATTTAGACTAAAGCATAAGTTAGTCGTATTCCTTCATCTACAACGACACATTTTTCAAAAAGTAGGGTGTGTATCCCTTGATTCAGCCTAATATGAAGTGATGGATTACATTTTTAATCATAACTTATAAAGTAATTAAGCCGGAAACTATATTCAACTAGTAAAACGTTGGCTTAGGTAAGCTTAATAAGAAGTCTGCTATTCTGAACCAAACAACTTACATTCTAAAGACGAATACTTTCTATTGATAAGGATGTAATGTGGTCTATAAGCACTCTATTGGGTCTATTCGTGGATACAACTTCGTCATTAAGTATTATTATTAGCAACAATTTTCTTAAAATTTATTTATTGATTTCCTTAGGCGCTCCATTTTGAGATATATTCGTTATAGTCAACACATAATTTCACAAGATAAATAAAAATCAAACTACTTTTAAACACCTGAATGGTTTCCACATATGATCGAGCGACCATTTCGTTTCAAAGCAATAGCTTTCCTACTAAATAGATACTGTTTTTTTTTTTTTTTATAAATTCCTCTATTTGTACAGGCTTAATCGAATCAACTTTACAGAGCCAAGTTTTTATTATTATATACATATCTTAGAACTAGAGTTAGGGGGATAGAATCGATTACTTACGGCCTTCTCGAGGTTAAGCGGAAGAAAGGTTTACATAACACCTTTATTTTAAATTCTATATCGTCTATTCAGAATTCAAAGCTATATAACTTTTGCTTTACTTTTGACTTGAACACTTTAAAAAAACACAAATACAATATAAAAAAACTTAACATACATGTTAAACGTAAATAGATATTGTATTACTTCGGTTTTGGATTGGATTAGTCATTAAAAAAATATATAACCACATACAAATACATTTTCATTCAAATGTTTAGCAATAAACACATTTTATTTAGTGAATTACGCTACAGTTAGGAACATAAGAACAAATGTGTTCCTAAAAATCTACGGTACGGTATTCTTCTGAAACCATTGTTCATATTTCTAGGTGATCAGTTAATTTATCACGTGTGACAGTGTTCTGTATACTAAGAATGCATTACTAGGCGTATCGATTCAATTTAGCCAAATTTAGGTCATTTGAAGAAAAATAATTCGGCAGCTTAACCAGTGAAATCATGATAGCTAAAACATGTGAGAAAACGAAGATCTCGCTAAAGTGTGTATATATAAATTGATAATTAAAGTCTTGACTGCTTCATTAAAACTCAATCAACGTGTTGCCAACATTATTTTGTTGATTGTTGCTGAATTAATGACAGATTTGGTACATAGACCAAATGAAGGAGCTGGGCTGACAGTACAATCCCATTATCCTATATGAGATTTCCTTCACCTTACCTTTCGACATCAAGATGATTGGCACGGAAAGTGACCGCTGCAAGAATTCTTTTACAGCGGTTTATTTACCTAGGCGCCCATTTTCTGTGGTATAAATTTCACGGTGTTTCGTGCAGTGAGTCAAAAATTATTCCAGATGGAAGCCGAGAGGAGAGAAAAAATTCTGCACACCCACGTTGATAATCCAACGTGGTCTGCAATAAAAATCGCAAAAACGTTGAAAATCGCCAAATCAACCGTGTATGATGTGCTCAAACGTTTCAGGGAGCGAAAGAACGTGGATCGAGTGCCTCAAGGTAAGCGTCGTAGTGGAACATATGCTGAACCAGAAGGTGTTGACAACCGTCAGAGCAAAACCCTGGACTATCAGATAATGAAATCGCAGTACCGTTCGAAGCATTCGTTTGCGAGCAAGATATCGTTCTTATCGAGCCAGCAAGCAACCAAACAGAACGTTCAAGCAAAGATTCGTCACCAAAACTCGAGCTCGGAAATTGTACCAGCAGGTTTTGACGAAGTACCAAGGATGCCTGCTCATCGACGATGAAACCTACGTCAAAATGGATTTCGGACAGCCTCCTGGCCAGAACTTCTACATGGCGACGGCACGAGGAGATGTTCCTGCGAAGTTTAAGTTTGCTTTTATGGACAAATTTGCCAAAAAAAACTGATGATTTGGCAAGGGATATGCAGCTGCGGAGCAAAGATCAAAGTTTTCGTGACGAATAAGACGATGGACTCGAAGCTGTACACGGGAGAATGCCTCAAAAACCGCGTACTACCTTTCATTAAAGCCCATAAAGGTCCCGTAAAGTTTTGGCCAGATTTGGCGAGTTGCCACTACAGCCGGGAAGTACACCCCGTGGTACCGCGATAATAACGCAGATTTCATCGATAAAAACAGACCCCGTGGTACCGCGATAATAACGCAGATTTCATCGATAAAAACAGATTTCATCGATAGTTTTTGAGAAAAATGTGATTTAAACTCACAAAAACACGTACTTCCGTAGTAATATGATCTACCTAAGCAACAACTAGAATAATGGCTCTGCCCTTTGCAAGTTGGACTTGGATTTTATGGAATGGACCTCCCTGAATCCATTCGTGAACACAGATTTTTCGCAACACGTAAGATTGATGAAATAAACCGGGTTTTCATTCACAAAATTACAAATTTTCATGAAAATCAAGATTTCCTATTTTGAAAACATGAATTTCAGCTCCGCCCTTTGAATGTTGGGTTTGGATTTTATGAAATAAACCTCCCTGAATCCATTCGTGAACACAGATTTTTCGTAACACGTAAGATTGATGAAATAAACCGGGTTTTCATTCACAAAATTACGAATTTTCATGAAAATCAAGATTTCCTATTTTGAAAACATGAATTTTCGCTCCGCCCTTTGAATGTTGGGTTTGGATTTTATGAAATAAACCTCCCTGAATCCATTCGTTATCACAGATTTTTCGTAACACGTAAGATTAATGAAATAAACCGGGATTTCATTCACAAAATTACGAATTTTCATAAAAATCATGATTTTCTATTTTGAAAACATGAATTTCAGCTCCACCCTTTGAATGTTGGGCTTGGATTTTATGAAATGGACCTCCCTGAATTCATTCGTGAACACGGATTTTTCGCAACACGTAAGGTTGATGTAAAAACCGGGTTTACATTCACAAAATTACGAGTTTTCATGAAAATCAAGACCCGTCCATTAATTACGTCGCTCAAAAATACAGATTTTTAACCCCCTCCTTTCTTTATCACATTTTTTGTATAAATTTGTATGCATCGTCACTTTTTAACCGCCCCCCCCTTCTCCCTCTCAAAGCATAACGTAATTTATGAACGATCCCTTTAGCTGTGCCTCTTTGAGTATATTGAGTATATTGATGTTGCTTCTGGGAACTGAAGACCTTCAAAGTTCATTCATTAATTCAAAAGTCAGCTGCATAGAGCCCTTCAGAAACGCCTCATTAAATACTCTATTCAGCAGTGCCGTATTTTTAAGTTAGGATAGAAGTGAGCAAGACAGCATTAAAACACGCAAACACTCAAAAAACAAAATAATAGACAGAGACAAAAGACTCTGTGTTAGTCACTATTGCTCGAGAGAATAAGGAAAAGATATGTTAAAAAAGAAAGCAAGAATCCTCAAGCACGTAGCTTAATGCGGCATTTTATAGAGCTTTTTGACGTTTAATTTGCGCACACTACTGCAAGATTTGAATCGAAGCAGTGCGAGTGAGAAGTCAACGAAGTTGTGGGAAACCAAACCGTGCATTAATCCCCGCATGTTAGACAAAGAAAGACGATTAAATGTCGAAAAGGTCTATTGGCGTATTTGCGGCACAAAATATGTGTCATTATTGCTGTCTTGCTTTGGCGTCAATTAATGCTCATGTTGACTCTCTTCAGCCTTGCACAATCATTTTTTATTCATTCAATGCTAGCTATTTGAGTGTTACGGACGTGTTTTTTTATTTTTGTAAAAATGTCGCGAATTTGTCTGAACGATCCGCAAAAATTTTGTTGCATTTGTGGAGACGTGATATTGAAGGAACAGAGGAAGGGGTTTACACCTTTGTTGGAGACAGCATATCAGCTGTATTTTGACAAGGAGCTTCCAAATCGTGAGTTTTCATGGGTTCCAACATACTCCTGTTGCTCATGCTACCGAACATTGCTTGGTTGGATGAAAGGTACGCACAAAGGCTTACCTTTTGCCAAACCTATGGTGTGGACTAATCCAACCAATCACACGTGCGATTGTTACTTTTGTTTGACAAAAATTCATTGATTTTCCAAAGCTTTGAAGCATAAAATCGAATACCCATCAAGGCCAACATTGCACTCCGAAGCAATGCCAGTTCCAATATCTCCAAATATTGCTGGACGTGCTGATGAGTTGGATTCCGAACCAGGCGAATCTGAGAAAAGCTTTCAGGATGATCCAGATTTTTTACCTTCGGAGTCTGAGGAACCGCATGTTATAACCCAAGAGGAGCTGAACGATTTAATTCGGAGCTACCCAAGACCAAAGTTTGATAATTTGGAGCTACCCAAGACCACAGCTCAGCTGCTAGCTTCAAGGCTAAAGCAGTGGAATGTCCTGGAAAAAGATGTAAAGGTGTCATCTTATAGGAAGAGACATTCAGATAACATTAAATATTTTTCGATGGACGGTGATCTTGTCTTTTGCAACAACATCGAAGGTTTAATGGAAGAGCTACAGTTAGAGTATCACTCAACTCACTGGAGGCTCTTCATCGACGCTTCAAGCAAAAGCTTGAAGGCAGTGTTACAGCACAATGGAAATAAGTATTCTTCAGTGCCAGTTGCATTTGCAGCTCACATGAAGGAAACTTATGAGAACATAAAAACACTTTTGGAAAAGATCAAATATTCGGAACACCAGTGGAATCTCTGTGCAGACCTTAAGGTAGTGGCATTGCTCACTGGGTTTCAAGGAGGCTACACAAAGCATTGTTGTTTCCTCTGCGAATGGGACAGTCGTGCGAGGGATAAACATTACCACCAGCAGCATTGGCCAGCACGTACCGAGATGGTACCTGGGAAGAAAAATGTGTCAAATCTGCCTCTTGTCGACAGGGACAAAATTTTACTACCTCCGCTCCATATTAAGCTTGGGTTGATCAAAAATTTTGTCAAAAAGCTGGATATTCAAGGAGAACCATATTGTTTTTTGAGGAAAAATTTTCCGAGATTCAGCGAAACCAAGGTAAAAGAAGGAGTATTTGTTGGCCCTCAAATTAGGAAACTCCTTAAAGACGACAATTTTCAGCAAACTCTTAACGCGACAGAGTTACGAGCATGGAATGCGTTCCAAAAGGTTTGTGGTCACTTCTTGGGAAATGAAAAGTCTCCGGATTATGTACACATCGTTCAAGAGCTGGTTGATTCGTATGCTGCACTGGGATGTAATATGTCACTTAAATTGCACTTTTTGCATTCTCATCTGGACTTCTTCCCAGAGAATATGGGAGCCGTCTCAGATGAACATGGAGAACGATTTCATCAAGATATCGCACAGACTGAAAAGAACTTTGCTGGCAAATGGAGCCCAGCGATACTAGCGGACTACTGCTGGATGCTACAGAGGCAAACACCTTTGGAGAACTATAAAAGGAAAAAGAAAACAAAGTGAATTTAAGTTGAAAAATATAGAGAAAATTTCAACTAAATGACTGACTGACTGACTGACTGACTGACTAACTGACTGACTGACTGACTGACTGACTGACTGACTGACTGACTGACTGACTGACTGACTGACTGACTGACTGACTGACTGACTGACTGACTGACTGACTGACTGACTGACTGACTGACTGACTGACTGACTGACTGACTGACTGACTGACTGACTGACTGACTGACTGACTGACTGACTGACTGACTGACTGACTGACTGACTGACTGACTGACTGACTGACTGACTGACTGACTGACTGACTGACTGACTGACTGACTGACTGACTGACTGATAGGAAATCTTGATTTTCATGAAAATTCGCAATTTTGTGAATAAAAACTCATTTTTTTCGACACGAATGGATTCAGAGAGGTTCATTTCATAAAATCCAAACCCAACATTCAAAGGGCGGAACGAAATTTCATGTTTTCAAAATAGGAAATCTTGATTTTCATGAAAATTCGTAATTTTGTGAATGAAAACCCGGTTTATTTCATCAATCTTACGTGTTACGAAAAATCTTTGTTCACGAATGGATTCAGGGAGGTCCATTTCATAAAATCCAAGCCCAGCATTCAAAGGGCGGAGCTGAAATTCATGTTTTCAAAATAGAAAATCTTGATTTTTATGAAAATTCGTAATTTTGTGAATGAAATCCCGCTTTATTTCATCAATCTTACGTGTTACGAAAAATCTGTGTTCACGAATGGATTCAGGGAGGTCCATTCCATAAAATCCAAGTCCAACTTGCAAAGGGCAGAGCCAATATTCTGATTGTTGCTTAGGTAGATCATATTACTACGGAAATACGAGTTTTTGTGAATTTTAATCACATTTTTCTCAAAAACTGGACGTGTTACAGCATTTCTGAGCCCATATTTGAATTCAGCGTGGCAAAATCTATAAAATTCAACATATATACTTGAAGGGAGTGAAACACTGCCGACAAGTGTAATGAATCGGAAGCTTAAGGAAAGTGGAAAAACGGCTCGGGACGCGACTCAGATGACCAAAATGTGGAACAAATGTGCCAAGGAAGTTGATTCCGGAGGTGTGCAGCGTTTGATGGGAGGAATAAAGAAGAAAGTGCGAATTTTCTATATAAACGAAGACAAATGATTTGTATTGATATTTTTTCCTTTAAGTACAGTAAATTACCTTTGTTTTGATGTATTAAACTTAATTGTACGTCAATCCGTTATCGAGATACAGATGATTTTATTATTCCGGATTATAAATGGACATAGCCTTATCTCATGCTGTAAACATGCATGTGACAACAAGAATTTGACCAGTAGTGAAAGTATCACATATCCTGTCTATTTATTTTGCTGCATAACACGGCATAGGACGTTTGTACAAAGACACTATTAGGTGCGATACTGGCAGGATATGCCGAGATTCACCCTAGACTTCTTTAATCCAAGGTGAAACGACTAAAAGTACACTTTTTGTGGCAACATATGTGGTTAGTCAACCATTTGTTTTATGGAATGTAACTGTTTGTTTAAAGCACATAGTCACAAACTGACGACGACAAGCATGTGTATTAGAAGTAGGACGCGGTGGGCCCACTTAGAAAACACAATTTGAAGCAGTAGAATATACCTTTCCATGTAGTTTGTATTAGCAACAGTGTTCACGTTAATCTTATTCTTTATCATAGGGTCATTGCTTCACTGAAATTTCACTCGCTTCGTAATCATGGATTTTATACATAGAACAAATGTCTCGTGTATTGTATGAAACATTCATATTGCTTTTTATCTTGTGAAATGCTATCATTACACCTTTTTGTATAATGCACGAAATAGATTTCGTGAAGACCAGCCAATCGCTGCCTCGCTGATACTGCTGCTGGGATGGGCGGGAATAATTTATTTATCCCAAAATACAAATTGAAGCGGTGTCGAGAGTTATAACTTCATACTCATAATTCAATTATCACCTCACGAGTCGCCATGGCATAGTGAGATCAACCGAGGATGCAGTATCAGCTCTTTCCAAAATTACAGGATCGAATCCCATGTCAGAAACATTAAAAAAAGACGCTGGACAACTCCACGTGGTTGCGCTTTTTTGTCAATTACATTTCGAGTCGATAAAGTAGATCTCTCAGTCATTCAGGCAACCATCAGAGAGACGTTTCTTTTAAATTGGTAACAAAATATTCGTAGCTCTTTGTATTGTTTTCGTACAGTGCACGAATGTTGTTTCTGTGTCAACAAATGCTTCGTGCTTTTGACAGTTGCGCGTGTGCCATTAATTACGATTGTATCTTCATAAAAAGAACAAATCAGTTTCGTTGCAGAAAACAACGAACAGATTTGTTAGTTCTACCTTCGATTTCGTAATATAAACTAAAATTAACTTTCAGTGTTTCATATTATTTTTATGTTTGCTTACGATTAATGCCGAGTACAAACACGGTTGCGTGTTGGTGCTGCTTAAGTTTGATTAGATCAGAAGGATTCGAAATTCTTAGTCAGAGAAACGAAAAGTCTTTGTGAGAATATCAACAATATTCTCTCACATGCATCCTGCATGTCATCAAATATATATACCTCTTGATCTTCTCCTTTTCTATACTATCAACCTTCATGGACGAGTAGCGGCGGTTAAATTCAACGATCGGCTTAAGGGAGAACAAGAAACCTTTTCAACCCTGCCCTGCATGCGGTTTTGGAAGTAAGTCTTTGAAAAGACAATGGTAAGAATTAATCAAGAATTATTACCAATTAGTATTGCATCAAAACTATATCAAATCAGTCTCACTCATATCTTATTTGAACTATTTGAACCAACACTGGCGTTTGTTATTGGACTCGGTACGGAATCTTAGCTCAATTGTTTTATTACTCGGTTAAGCTAAAAAAACACGAATTTTCAGAATCTGGAGAAGAAACCAAATGACTCAAATTGACAATATAGAATTGAAGTTTTTTTTGAAGCATTCTGTATGAGTTGATCAGTTATTGGTGATGTATTTACGCGGAACTCACGCTTTTATATTCAACGCGGTTATCATATTTCTATTCTGAATGGTTAACAGCTGATACTTGTGTCAATTGAAGCGCTGTTTATTTTTGACTGTCCAGCGAACAAGCAAACGGTGAAGTTCGATATGGAGTTTTCATAAGGGCCAATGTCGTAAACGTAAACAAAGGCTTCTTCCGCAAATTTCTCGAGAATGCTAACTTGATCATAGTGAATTACCACGATGACTGTACAGAAGGGGAGTTCTCCTTTACAATAGAAGTGGTAGTTTACTTGAGCGAGTTTGCATTTTAAAGAAATTTGCGGAAGAAGCCATTGTTAACGTTTGCGACATTGGCCCTTATGAAAACTCCATGTCGAGTCCATTCCGTCCACTCTCCGTTGCTTTGGATGTTTTTCGTAGTTATCGTTAATCTTGTGTTAAATTGACTCGATGTACTTATCTATGCTGATGATACGAAGCTGTGTATGATAAGCTGTAATTGGTTGGATTTGCAACAGATTCAAAATGAAAATGATACCTTCTTTAATTGGTGTGGTCAAAGTTTGCTCGATATTAATAATAAAAAGTGCAACATCTATCATATTCGGGAAAACACTCCAAAATTGATTTCACCTACACGCAAGGAAATCAGAAAATCGAAAGATGTAATAAAATAAGGGACTTAGAAGCAATTCTTGATTCAAAATTGACGTTTGTAGATCATCTAAGTACAATAATTTATAAAGTTTATAATGTGTTAGGATTCATTTAAAGCTGTAGCTTTCATTTTAAGGACCCATATACGAAATTTCGAATACTGCTCTGTGTTTTGGGCTTCATATCAAGAATAACATATTGGTCGTATAGAATAAGTTCAAAAACAGTATCGCTCGTAGAAAACTAAGTTGGGCTTCCAACTCGTAGAAAACTAAGTTGGGCTTCCTTTCCTCTTCCTTCGTATGAGTCATATTGCATGTAAATTAGCATTTAAACCCCGAAGAAACGTAAAGAAGTTGCCATAAATTTGATAACGATGTGATTTCAGTAAACCTCAACCTAAAATCTAAGCTTGTAGGCATTATCACACACTTTAAGAATTAGGAATTTATTTCATGTTACGCCCCATGGAAAAAAATATGCAAGAAACAGGGCAGTCAACAGAATGATGAGTACTTATAATAATTACTGTGAGATTATCGATGTAACAATGCATAAGGCAAGGTAAAGAAAAATGTTGACAGCAGGAGTTTTACCACCTAGACACTAGACCTTGGTTTGAAGTGCAAAAGTATGTACCTGTATGTTTTGTCTACAAATATATGATGAATATGCAGTAAAATAATAAGACAATATTAACATAAATCATGAAAATTCGAGTAATGATAAGAACGGCATTGATAATGATACAAACGTATAATCAATATGCAACGGTATATAGAATATGTATGTATGTATGAGAGGAAGCCACCATCCTTTCTAAGACATTGCCATGCATGCAGCTCCACTTAACAGCAAGATCAAAGTTACCGGATGTATTCACAGTAACGCTGTATGAAGGGCCAAAACGGTGGTGAAGAATAATATAATGAAGCAATATGTATAAGAATGATCATAAAAATTCTATTTTTGAACCTGAAAGTTGGAATTGATTTGAAATTATTTTACAAAACTTGGGATATCCATGGATGGTCTGAAATTATAAAGCATATAAAGAATTGTAACCCTTATCTCAAAGGTACTACAGTGATTTTAATGAGATAAATTTGAATGCAATAATATCATAACATAAAATAATAAACAGACGTTATAATGTTATAATAATACGAGCAAGCTGGCAGAATATATATCCGTAAATAAGCGTAAATCCACTCATCGAAAGACTTCCGCTGTTGCAGCTTCTATAAGATTAAGAACGACTAAGATTAGAATTTGTTTTCACAATTAAAGTCAAAGAACGCAATAGGCGTAGGTAAAATATATATCTGACATCCACTGGTTTGTTACTGAAATTAAAAATGAGATATGTATTAATATCCTAATAGTTCTGGAAAAGCCGAAAACAGCTAACAATAAGGCAAAATAAATTTCATAATGCCAAATTTGAAAAAAAAATGAATAATGCCAAAAACTTAAAAAAACTACAAAAAAAAATGAATTTTCCGATAACTCTTGTTGGATGGACCCACAAATGATTCTTTATGTCTGTGAAATAGGAAATGAATGATTATAAATTATATATTTTTGGTTTTTTTTTCTCAAAAAAAACGTTAAAAAACCTTCCTATCTTTTCAAATACATAACGTAGGTAAGGTGGGCTATAATTGACATGGACTAATATATGTAAAACTGAAAATGACATAAAAACACATATATAGCATAGATAATAAAGGGTGTTCCGATCAACTTGGTCGACTTAAACTTGACGCATTTCCTTTCATCGTGCATTACAAAATTTTGCACACACCTCATTTTGAAGATGTGTGCGTGTAGCATACTGCCTCTATTTTGATTTTGAGATTAGCACTTCAGTTATCTAAATGTCGTCGAAGGAAGAGAAGCAACGCATCAAAATTGCGCACGTGCATGGCGAAAATCCAAACTACTCTCACGCCAAGTTGGCAAAATCGTGGAATGTGGCTAAATCAACTGCTAACAACGTATTAAAAGTGTTCGGTGAACGTTTGTCGACAGCCAGGAAAGCTGGATCGGGAGGAAATCGAAAGCCGGAGGCCACAGCGACGACAAAAAGAGTTGCCCGCTGTTTCGAGCGGAACACCAACCTCTCCGTCCGAGATGTCGCAAAGAAGCTGGGAGTGCTGCCTTCAACCGTGGATAGAGCTAAAAAACTAGCTGGACTGTCGACTTACAAGAAAGTGGTGACTCCAAATCGCGATGATAAACAAAATACGTCGGCCAAAGCACGATCGCGAAAGTTGTACACGACGATGCTCACGAAGATTGGTTGCGTGGTACAGGACGATGAAACTTACGTCAAGGCAGATTTTAAATAGCTTCCTGGACAGGATTTTGTACGGCAACCGGACGGGGAAAGATGGCAGATATTTTCAAGTACATTAAACTGTCAAAGTTCGCGAAGAAATATCTGGTGTGGCAGGCCATCTGTATCTGTGGCTTGAAGAGCAACTTTTACATTGCGACCGGAACCGTCAACCAGGAAATTTATCTGAGCGTGTGCCTACAAATGCGTCTACTGCCTCACCTCGAGCGACACAATTGTTCCGTTCTATTTTGGCCGGATTTGGCATCTTGCCATTACGGAAAAAAGGCCATGGAGTGGTATGCTGCCAACAACGTTCAAGTGGTGCCCAAGGACAAGAACCCTCCCAACACGCCAGAGCTCCGCCCAATCGAATAATATTGGGCCATCGTCAAGCGGAACCTTAAGAAGACTCAAAAAGCTGTTGTGAGCGAGAAACAGTTCAAGGCAAACTGGCGTTCTGCGGCGAATAAAGTGGACAAGGAGACTGTACAAAATCTTATGGCAAATGTTAAACGAAAGACCCGGCAATTCGCATTCGGTAAAAAGGAAGCTTAGCTGAATATTTCTCCTGTATTGTTTATTAATTAAACTTGAAAAAGAAAAAGAATTTGACTTCTTAATAAAAACTTTGATCGACACACACACATTACTGTTTGACCAAATTTTGATCGGAACACCCTTTATAGTGAAGGGCTGTTATAATATAAAATGAAAATAACAATTTTAATTTTATTTACATATCTACAGATTGTGATCCTGCTGCAAAGTATCATTACCACGCGAAAATAAAAATTAATTAAAATTATTTTACCATACTTGAGAATTCTATGATCTGAAATTATATATCGTAGAAAGAATAGTATATCTACAAATTTAATGTGCTGCTTAACGAATTGATGTGATATAACCACAATTGAACTGACTCTTAGCTTCGGGTCTTGACAAAGAATCCCTTGCGGCACGTCAAGCCGGCTAGTTCAGCGCAATAGATGCAACGGTATATAGAATCTATATATATAAAAATAAATTTCTGTCTGTCTGAACCTTATAGACTCGAAAACTACTGAACCGATCGGCGTGAAATTTTGTTTGGAGGAGTTTTTGGGGCCGTAAAGGTTCTTATGATAGTAAGAGACCCCTTCTCTGGAAGGCGGGGCTCCCATACAAATCAAACACAAATTTCTGCATAACTCAAAAACTAATCAAGCAAAGGAAATCAAATATAGCATGTTAGAGTTTTTGGAAGCAAAAAATGTTTTTATTATGGTCTCATACAAATGAAACAGAAGTTTCTGCATAACTCAAGAACTAATCAAGCAAATGAAACCAAATTTGGCATGTTGGGTTTTCTGGAGGTAAGAAATTTGTCTATGGTGGTTCAAGAAACCTCCCTTCTCTAGACGGGGGCGGGCTCTCATACAAATGAAATTGAAATTTCTGTATAACTCGAGAACTAAAAGAGAATGGAACCAAATTTGGCATGTGGGGATTTTGAAGGTAAGAAATGTTTTTACAATGTTTCTTGACCCCTCCTCTCTCTGGTAGGGGGGGGGGGGGGTCTCATACAAATGAAACACAAATTTCAACCAAACTTGAGAATTATCCCTAATGTTATGAAAATTTGTATGCAGGAGTTTTTGGGGCCGAAGAAGGTTCTTATGATGGTTCGCGACTCCTTCCTCGTCTGGAAGGGGAGGAGTCTGCATAACTCGAGAACTAATCAAGCAAATGGAACCAGATTTGGCAAGTGTGGGTTTTTGGAGGCAGGATTTTTTTTCTGTGGTGGTTACAGACCCCTCCCCTCTCTGGAGGGGGAGGGTGCTCTCATACAAATCAAACAGAAATCTCACCTAACACATTTCAAACAAAAATATTTTAACAAAACTCATTCCTTAAACAAACAATTTCAATTAAATTTTGTTCATTTAGTTGCAAGCGTAGCAAGGCTCGCACCGGGTTCAGCTAGTAGTGATATAAAATAAAGTGAAAGGATATTATAATATTACACGATAATGTCTGCAGATGGTTGTCCTTCTGTAATTTTAAATGGATTTGCCTATCCTTTATGAATATGAAACTTTAGATAATGTATCATAGCCACGAGAGAAAAATTGAATTGAAAATTATTTTACGACCCTTGAGAATTCCATGAATGATCTGAAATTATATATCATATAAGGAATAGTATTTCAAAAATTTCGATGATTTGTAGTTGATTTTATATGTACTAAAGCGATTTAAACAAATAAAATGAATTTAGATTCAATAATATACATATCCTAGCATAAAATAATAGAATGATGTAATAAAACAACATCATTAGAATTTATGACTATATTAGAACGATGGTTAACAACAATAGTAATTCAGCTGATCACCCTCTCGTCGAAAGACATCAACTATTGCAGTTACTGTAGTATTGTCCATTAAGATCTGGTAAGTTAAGTATTTGTATTCACAATAATAGTAATATATGTACCTATGTACTAAATTTAACTGACATCCATCGGTTTGTTACTTATAATAAAAATTTGGTATGTATTAATATCTACATAAAAGCTGGAAAAGAGGAAAAACAAAGTAGATCATTCCAATGATCGAAGATAACATTTTAATATAAAGATGTATGATATTTTTATCAAAAGCAACAGATTACTGTATAAGACTTGATTTAAAATGAGACTATTCGAAGATAGAAATTTCAGTTATGGAAATGAACGATTTGATTATCTCTGAAATAAATGGAATATCTTATCATGATATCATTTATGCCAGTCTTTCTAGAAATACTAGTGGAAGGTCAGAAGTGCAATTTTCATAAAACGTAATGCTGAAATGCTGAAAGAAAAACTAAGCCTTAACTGCTTGTCATCTTGCTCCATACTCTGGAGATAAATGATTATGGAATGCAAAGATGATCTCAAAGCGTACTGAAATTATAAATTGAATGAGAATGAAAATATACATGTATTTTCCAAGTACCGATCCTATGTCGCACCCACCACTCACGCTAAGTATTTTCAAACTGCTAACATTGCCCAGGCTACGCCAACCAGCCGTCAGTCATTTTTGATTATATGACTCGTGAAGGCGTGAGGTATGAACATGGAGGACCGCAGGTCGCTCGCACCCTCCTTCCAGATTACCAACTCACCTAAATTTTAGGAAGACAGATTGTCAGTATAGTCAAATTTTCATAAAATATTCCTTCACTTCGAGTCAAGATTACGATACCTGGAACTATTTCATAAAAACTTCTCAGAAAAACTACTCGTGCTGAAAAGAAAGAAAAATCTTCTTCTAAAAATAATAGAACGAGATCAATCAGCAACGTCAAAAACTGCTTATGTTTCGAAAGGAGGAAAAAAAACCCGAAAACTACTAGTTGTTGATCTCTGATGGTGCACTGCTCCGCAATTTATCAACAACAGGACAGATCCCATAATCATTTATCATGTAACGCTGCAACGGTAAGGTTTGTTAAATACTTCAATTCTTACGTTCACAGAAAAAAATTATGAATTTCAACAGATGCGTTAAATTCCAAGCCAAAGCAAGCGTAAACAACGTAATTGTTTGCAATCTTTCATACAGCATACAACATTTTTTGCTATCTTCCATTGAACAGACCTGATTTCAGCGATTTCTGGCTTATATTTACACGAGAGATCCCATTAATTAATGCCAAATCTAGCATTCCCTACATGTGCATGAGATAACGCAGAAAATTAAATATTGCTTTCAAACTATGTTACGGTTTTCTTTAAGCATTCCATACTTGCGTTTTAAACGGTAATGGTCATTCGGATTGCATAAAAATTTTCCAACTTTGTTTTTGATACAAAAATACGCGATGACATTCAGTTATAAATCGGTTAAGTGAAGTTGAATAAATCAGTAAGACATAGCAATTTATGCATTAAAAATAATCAAGAAAATGCATTACCAAAACCATAGGCAGTATCAAATGTACTTTGAAGCTAAGGATGCCTCTGCAGATTCGAGAACAAGTAAAACTACTTTTGATTTGATTTTCAGTGCGAAATCAAAGCAAATTCAGACCAAGTATGATTATTTTATGGAAAAAGACATTCTCTACACTAAACAGTTAGATTCATGAAAATTGGGCATTGTTGAAAGTTCTTCCAATAATGCAGAAAGTAACAAAAGGCTCCCTTTCTGAGGGTATATTTGGTACATCTATAGTAATGTTAACTACTTTCAATGAAATTCGGAACATAGAGAAACTATTAGTCTAACTCATATGGTGATTTGCAACATTATCCTCATTGTTTCAATAGTAAACATAAACGATTTATTGTCGAAGAGAAACTGTTTATGTCTCACTTTTGATACTGAGGCATGTCATTCTATGACAGAAGTTTGTCCCAACCTTTTGAAATGATGCCATGATGATACCTTAACTTTTTATCTCAAAAATCAGAAAATCACATTATCAAATAATGCAATGAAATGTACTTTAAACAACATTTTTCCGATGTGTTAGCGAAAATCACAAAATATTTCGCGAACAATCATCAAATAAACGATCATACTTATCTCCCTAACACAGACTTCAAAGATGAGCAATGGTCGACCGCCGCGAAGTAACAATTCTAAAATTGAAGTTACCTAATCTAAATAAATAAATCGATCAAAATGTCCGAAGTTGCCGTCGTAGCCCCTGCTGTTGCCTCGCCAGCTAAGGCTAAGAAGCCAAGAGCCCCCAAGGGACAGGGCAAACCCAAAAAGCCAATGACTCATCCACCGGTGAACGACATGGTTGTTGCCGCTATCAAAACCCTGAAGGAACGCAATGGATCGTCACTGCAGGCCATCAAGAAGTACCTCGCTGCCAACTACAAGTGCGATGTTGCCAAGCTGGCCCCGTTCCTCAAGAAGGCCTTGAAGAATGGCGTTGAGAAGGGCAAGCTTGTCCAAACCAAGGGAACCGGTGCATCGGGATCATTCAAGTTGAAGGCTGAGGCTAAGAAAGCCGCAACTGAAAAGAAACCGAAGAAAGCTGCCGGTGAGAAGAAAGCAAAGAAAGCCGGAGAGAAGAAAAAGGTAGCAAAGAAGCCCGCTGCGGAGAAGAAAGCCAAAAAGCCTGCTGCCAAGAAGCCAGCCGGTGAGAAGAAAGCCAAGGCAGCCGGTGCCAAGGCTGCCAAAGAGGCAGGAAGCGTGAAGAAAGCTGCTCCAAAGCAGAAGGCCACCAAGCCCTCGAAGACCGCTGCCAAGAAGCCAAAGACTCCGAAGCCCAAAAAGGCCGCCCCAGCCAAGAAAGCTGCTTCGAAGAAGGCTGCTGCCAAGAAGTAGATTGAGATCGTTGCTGGTATACAGCGTCAAACGAAACTATTTCCCAAAACAGTCCTTTTCAGGACTACCAGTACTGATTTCAATTAAGAGTTATGTTTTAAGTACTTTCTCGTGGAAGGCGTTTAATTTATTGTTAAATAATGTGATTATTTATTACTCGTCGTGTTTCACACGTGACGAATAGCCTTGAAAGGCGAGCAAACTGATATTGCTGTCGGAGATTATCGTGACAATAGGAAATGAATATAATTTTGTCCTGATTTTCGACAACGCATTGTTAATCGAGTTTTCAGCGTGAACTACACGAAATGGCAAATGGTGGGTGTTAAACAAGAATAAAAATAACGGCAACGGTCAGAGATGATTCAAAAAATAATCCCATCGTTCTGATTGGTTGAATACATCATAGGTAGAATATAAAAGCGAGTGGAAGCATCTAAAATTTTCGATTTTGAATGTGGCCAGCGGTCACGATGGATTTATACCTGCGAAAAGACAAGTTTACTGGCTGAGAGTTGCGAGTTGCAAAGAGGTGTACATTTCGATTCTTCAATGATTGCCCCTAAAAAAAAAAAAAAATATTCATCACCACACCCTGCGTTTTTCAGGAGTCTGATTGCAGATTTACCTTCCCACACATAAAAAATGCGACTCTAGCTTGGGTAGGTTGCCACATTTGCAAGCGCAGATGCGATTTGCTGACATCCATAAACAGAATGTAGATGAATGTATTGTAGGTATGTCCTTGAAAGGAAAATGAAAGTTTGTTCACTAGAAAAAGATATGAAGAGAAAGCATTGATTGATCCGTTAGAGTAAGGCAGTCTGAAAATTGAAAAGAAGCGACGGAAATTGAGAAAAGAGCCATTTCAACGGTAGAACAAAAGTAAAGGCAAGAAAGAAAAACTTTGACGCAAAACAAATGAGCATCTGATCTGCCATAGTTGATACCCGTAGGCCTAGTCAGAGCTAGCGATATTTTCACACTACTGAAGCCTATGAAGGCTTGTATTAACTACTGATTACCCATTATATTATTTATTTAATCTTATTTGATCGTAAGTAGGAATAACTCTAAAAAGTATCTCTTTCAAAAATGTTTCGTGGCCCTGAAAAGGGCCGTTTTGAAAATAACAACAATCAAGCTTAACCTCCGAAACCATACAGAGTACGTCCCTGACGCTTCAGAGCGTACACAACGTCCATGGCGGTGACAGTCTTCCGCTTGGCGTGTTCAGTGTAGGTGACGGCATCACGAATGACGTTTTCCAGGAACACTTTCAGCACTCCACGGGTCTCTTCGTAGATCAGACCAGAGATACGCTTGACTCCACCACGACGTGCCAGACGACGGATAGCGGGCTTGGTGATACCCTGGATGTTATCACGCAATACTTTGCGATGACGCTTGGCTCCTCCTTTTCCGAGTCCTTTGCCTCCCTTGCCACGTCCAGTCATGATTTGATAGTATAGTCTTGCACGGATGAAACGAAACTAATGTCGGTTATGGTGAAAAATTCCCTTTTTATACCTGCAGAGCATAGAATTCTTCTTACGAGTTTTATGTTGTTGCTCTTCCTTCGTTTGTGATTGGTTGAACACAGCTGCATGATGGTTTAAAAAGAGGGTGAGA
Source organism: Aedes koreicus (assembly GCA_024533555.2). Taxonomy (NCBI): domain Eukaryota; kingdom Metazoa; phylum Arthropoda; class Insecta; order Diptera; family Culicidae; genus Aedes; species Aedes koreicus. The sequence goes on along the minus strand of JAHHFK020005726.1, from coordinate 7,062 downwards.
TGATTGAAATTTTTATTCCAAACCGTCTATTCTTAGTGTTCGCATCGCAAACAAGCATAATGGCTCGTACAAAGCAGACTGCTCGTAAGTCTACAGGAGGAAAGGCTCCTCGCAAACAGTTGGCTACCAAGGCTGCTCGCAAGAGCGCTCCTGCCACCGGAGGAGTAAAGAAGCCTCATCGTTACCGACCAGGAACCGTTGCTCTGCGTGAGATCCGTCGTTACCAGAAATCGACTGAACTGCTGATCCGCAAGTTGCCATTCCAGCGTCTAGTCCGTGAAATCGCCCAGGACTTCAAGACCGATCTGCGCTTCCAGAGCTCAGCCGTCATGGCTCTGCAGGAAGCCAGCGAGGCCTATCTGGTTGGTTTGTTCGAAGATACCAACCTTTGCGCCATTCACGCCAAGCGCGTCACGATCATGCCCAAGGACATCCAGTTGGCTCGTCGTATCCGTGGTGAACGTGCTTAAGTCAATCCTCAGACATCTTACAAAATCGGCCCTTTTCAGGGCCACTACCAATCTTTCACAAAAGAGTTGCCATTGAATTATATACTGCCTGTTGTAATCAAAAACGGATTTTCAGTTTTGATACCCATGTGCAATTCATACTTGTTTGCAAGCCATGTTTCGTAATGGCATGATATGTCCATACATAGAGCAGCCAGTTTGAACCAACATCCACAGGTGAATGTCTCCGAACGAATAATCGAGTTCTATAGGCTTAGTTATTATTATTATTTTTTAGTTTATTATTTTTTCTTGACCTGATATAAGGTGTATACTAACAAATTTTCGTTATAAATAGATAAACAAATTACAAATTATAGTTGCACTTAATTAACATTCTCTTCCCGGCCATTCCTTCACAGATTTCATACTGAGGTAAGTCGAATTCCTCTGTAAATATGGATTCACGGCCGCAGCCACTCCTTTTTAACACATTCTGATAAAAAAAAAAAAGTGTTCGAAAACTTTGTATGCAAAATGTGAATTAAAGGGGATTTTGAGTGTTAAATTACAACTAATTAAATTTAATGCTATTAGGTACATGTTTTAGAAATCACTCAGTCATTACTTGATTGTATAACTGAAAGGTCTACTGTAAAAAACTACCATGAAGCAATCTTTGATATTTTAGTGTGCTGATAATGAGGACAACTGTAGCAAATTCGATGCCGAAGCTTGATTAAGGGATTTATTTCAATTTCACTTTCAATTAAGGGCTACGTTGTACTAGAATGGAATGAACTATGCTAGATTTGTCTAACATAGGGTAACGGGATATAATGTTAGCCTAGCTCCTTCATTCGGCCTATGTACCAAATATGTCATTAATTCGGCGATAATCAAGAAAATCAAGTTGCTATCAGGCTGACCGATTGCACCCGAAACAATTGAGACATTATTAATCAATTTATAGCTAATCACTTCCACGTAATCATCGATTTACTTAACATTTTAGACATTATGACTAAACTGGTTAAGCTGAACAGATTATCTACACGATCTTCGAATGATCATATTTGGCTAAATCAAACCGATAAACCAAGTAATGCAGCCAACATGTACAGAAAGTAGTCACACGTTCTGAAATAACTGTTCACATAGCTAAAATAACAATGATTTAAGTAGAAAACAGTAGACCCAATGTTAGAAACATATTTTATTCTATGTTCCCAACTATGGCCTGTTGTATAAAAAGCGTAATAAAAATGTTGTTACAGGTAAAATTTCAATAAAAATGTGTAACTTCGGTTGAATGTTTTTCAAATGGCTCATCTTACCACAAACCAAAGGAACAAAATCTGTGTAGAGTGAATTATAATGTTTTGATTATGGAATGGCCGATAAACCATATGTGAAAATCACTCATGTGTTTCTAAGCATTTTTATAATAGTTTGTTTTAAGAATTTTTTTGTTGGGTGAGCGAATACAGCTGGCAACGCCCTAAATAAAAAAAAAAAAAAAAACCGTACACAGTCAACATTTAATAACAAATCTATCGAATGGGACGCAGTTGCATCCATAAATAGACCCAATTTGGTGTTCGTAGACCGACATTACATCCATATCCCTCGAAAGTTTGTGACTTTATAAAACGAGTTGTGTAACTTTTCGAGCTACGTACTACCAAATGACTTATTACACTTCTATAAGCAAGTGTATAACTAGTTAAATATCGCTTCCAGCTCAAATACTTCATGAGTTATGATAAAAAATGTAATCGATCGTTGCATATTAGGCTGAGTCAAGGGACACATACCCTAGTTATTTTTTTTTTTTTTAATAAAAATAAAATAAAAGACAAACAAGAGAAACACACAACAACACACGTTTTTGTGAAAAAACGAAAAAAAGAGAGAGAGATAGAGCACACCCCACAACGCGCGCAAAAATTTAAAAAAAAAAAAATCAGAGGGTATGGATTTTACCTATTATTTGTTTTCCCTGATTCCCAGAACAAAAAGCTTATAAAACGAACTCTTTATGATATAAAATAAGTTGGTCGTCCTGAAAAGGACGGTTTTTATGTTTGGTGAGGTGTTCGACGGAATTTAAGCCTTCTTTTCGGTTTTCTTGGGCAACAAGACCGCCTGGATGTTTGGCAGGACACCACCTTGAGCAATGGTAACGCCTGACAGAAGTTTGTTCAATTCCTCGTCGTTGCGGATAGCCAACTGCAAATGACGTGGAATGATTCTGGTCTTCTTATTGTCACGGGCGGCATTTCCTGCCAACTCGAGCACTTCAGCAGCCAAATATTCCATTACAGCTGCCAAGTAGACGGGAGCACCGGCACCAACGCGTTCGGCGTAGTTGCCTTTCCTGAGTAGACGGTGAATACGACCGACTGGGAACTGTAATCCAGCGCGGCTCGAGCGGGACTTTGCCTTTCCCTTAACTTTTCCTCCTTTGCCACGGCCAGACATGATTCGATGTAGTAGGGTTGCTAACGGTTTGTGAATGAATCGAGTAGCGGAACACTTGAAGCGTACTGATGCCGTTTAGGTAGGTCAGCATGCTTTTATACTCACGACGGGTAGCATGCTACGCACACAAGGAAGTTCAACTAATACAGTGGGTAGCATAATAACGAAAAGGGGACGAGCTTCGGATGCTAGTTGATTGGTGTTTAAACAGACAACAGTCGATGCAAAATTATCAGTTGTTCTCTACCCATCTAAGCAGCATAACAATGGCACCGAAAACCAGTGGAAAGGCCGCCAAGAAATCCGGCAAGGCTCAAAAAGCTATCGTCAAGGGAGATAAGAAGAAGAGAAAGCAACGCAGGAAGGAAAGCTATGCTATCTACATCTACAAGGTCTTGAAGCAGGTCCACCCGGATACCGGAGTTTCGTCAAAGGCCATGAGCATTATGAACAGCTTCGTTAATGACATTTTCGAACGCATCGCTGCTGAGTCATCCCGCCTGGCTCATTACAACAAACGGTCGACAATTACATCCCGCGAAATCCAAACCGCCGTCCGTCTGCTGTTGCCGGGAGAGTTGGCCAAGCACGCTGTCTCCGAAGGAACCAAGGCTGTCACCAAGTACACTAGCTCCAAGTAAACTTGCACCATTCAAATTATCAATCGGCCCTTTTCAGGGCCACAAATCAAAATCAAACGTGAGAGAGTTTAATTTGAATTTTCTTGACATGGGAATACCACTTTCTTTTACTTACAGATAAAGTTGATTGTTGTTTGAAAATGAGTTGTCAAATCATGTTTAGAATATTTACTGGCAAGCTGTGGGAATGTTTACATTTCGACTTTGTTTAAGTATAAGAAACTTGACAATATATACATGTAGTAGTCGCTCCTGTCAATATGTTTACATACTACCTGTATCAGCTATCGAGCGTTGTTGTCAGGAAGCAGATTTGCTCTTAATGAGTTGCAACGTTTAGACGCGGTGTGTGTTTATCGCCATTTTCATTGCAAAGACTTAGATTTTGAACAACTTCATTCAGAATCTGCATCAAAGTAAGTAAAGTCTTTGTGGAATGGTCAACTTTTGTCATTAATGTTTTTTTTTGTCTAGAAATGGGAAAGGCAAAACGCTTGACCGAGATAGAGAAGGGCCAAACCCAGATTCTGCTGGATAGTGGACGTTCTAACCAAGAGCTTGTCCGGCGAATTAACAAATCATAAAAAGTGGTGCGCAATTATCGGCAAACCCCTCAAAACAAGCGTCAAGGGCCGTACCAATGAAAATTATCATCCAGGCAAAAGGGACAAATTCGACAAGAATCAAACAAAATTTTGTCGCCAGATAATTTGTCGCCAGATAATAAAAAAAAACTTAATCCCTCCGTTCAGAAAAGCACTGTTAGCCGTGTTCCCAATTCTTTTCCAGATATTAAATGAAGAAAACCAGAGTCAAAACCAAGGTTGACGCCCCTGCACAAAGTAAACCGATTGAAATTTGCACAGAATCACATGCACTGGACTTATGAAGCGGGCTAAGTATTTTTTTATTTGTTTTTCAATGAGAAAAAGTTTAACTTCACTGGTCCTTATTGCTACAGTTACTACTGGCACGATCTGAGGGATAAGGATCTCACACGATCCAAGAGGAACTTTGGTGGAGGAACGATTGTCTCAGGATTATAAGCTACCAATTTGATGGATCTCGACGAAAATGAACTCAAGCAGTTACTGTAAGCTTTTGGAAGATGAGTTAATGCTTTGAAAGGACACTTGGACGATTCTACGTACCACACAATGTAGACAAGAATGTCACTGTTCTTGAATGGCCTGCTGGTAGTCCGGATTGTAGCCTATTGAGTATCTGTGGAGCATTTTGTCCCCGAATGTTTATGTGAATGCAACGCATTGCATGCCCGAAACTATTTATTATGAAACTTACGTGAACCTTAATTTTTTTAGTAGGAATTTTATATTAATCCTAAAATTCATCTCTGTGATGGTTTCACAATATGTCATCGTGATTTTTTAGGCAATTCCAGTTTGAAGTTAACATAGCTGTTATTAGAACAAATAGAGACTCAGTTGGAAGCATATTAAAAGTAGATCCAAGAAATGCAAACACTAAATGAAGTCTCTGCTATAAGATTTGTTTTTTTTCATACGGTTCATAGATTGAGTCATGTTTTCATAAAAAAAAAGGAAAATTGGGGTTTTCTTTTATGTTTGCCTCAGTATAGTGAATGTACCAGATATGGCTTTATTTTCCTATTATGGTGTGTTCAAGCTATGGAACACAGCATGGTAGGAGAGTATAATCATGACTAGTAAATCATTTATACAAATCACTCAAAATAACGTTGACAAAGATTCAAAGCAGCACCATCATGTTAGGCGAATACTTCTCTAAGCGGTGGTGAAACTAGTTTGTTGCGGAGTACTGGGAGTTTTGGGTTATTTACGTTTGAGTTTTAGTTTGCGTTATCTTGAATTAATTGTTATTAAAAAAAATCTATACCACTACATTAAGGGGGGAATACTGGGTACCAGCCAAAGTGCAGACTGGATGCGGGATTCGTGGTAATCTGGCCCAAATCATGCATGATAATTATACCTTCTTTGATGGAAATCATCAGATCGAGATCAGCGAAAACCTAATTGTCTTCCGACAGTCTAGAATGAGTTTGCCAACCTTTTTTTTTTACAAACCTCCAGACGGAAATCACTGTTCACGTCCTGTAATACGAGCGTTTCATTGAAAAGAGATTCTCTATCTTTTCCGTGGGTGCTAAGTACTTCTGAGCCTTCATACAACGGAATTGTGAGGATTACTGGTATGTAAAGTTTGACCTTGCCGTTGGGAGGAACTGTACGTCATGGCATGTCCTGCACTGATGGTGACTTCTTATCACATCACATCATCACATCGCATGAAAAAAAAACTAGAAAGCATTTAGTTTGTTAACAACATATGTTTATTTCAAAATAATATCACTTCCGGAAGCCACCAACTCTTTTGCTGGAATAAATTCTCCTTTTTTTCTGATAAATATCAACTTGAAAAAGCGTGTCGATCCATATAAATATCAGCCGCAGTTACTATGTGGGAGTCATTGGCAAAAAAGCCATTTCTTCTTGTTGATTGAACAGTAGAAATTTATTTCTAGACATTTGAATATAATTATTTTCATCGTAAACGCTTCCGAAAGCTGCAACTTCCTTGAGCATAGCTACTTCTTAGTGTCCAGACACATCCGCATTTACCGACAAGATGCTCTGGAATGATACTGATAGTTGATCGTGGATTGACACCACATTCTTATTATTGTTTTTATTGACATTGAATTTCCAACATACTTTTTAGAATTAACAATACAATCGCCAGAAATTGAGTTACAAACCTCTGAAATGCCATGTCAGATTTCGATTATAAATCTAAGAATGAGTTAAAGGAAATCATGTCACTTGAAAATGTATTGACACAATAATTTTTAAATACCTTTCATATGATAGAAAAAGTCCTAAAATTCATCTCTTTGATAAAAACTATAGATTTGGTGACCCTGATAAGGGCCGTTTGAAAACGAGAACAATCAAGCTTCACCTCCGAAACCATGCAGAGTACGTCCCAGAGGCTTCAGAGCGTACTCAGCGTCCATGGTGGGACAGTCGTCCGCTTGGCGTGCTGAACGTAGGTGGCGGCATCAAGAATGATGTTTTCCAGGAACACCTTCAGCACACCACGAGTATCTTCGAAGATCGCTTGACTCCGTCACGACGAGCCAGACGGCAGATAGCGGGCTTGGCAATACTTCGGATATTATCACGCAATACTTTGCGGTGACGCTTGGCTCCTCCTTTTTTGGAGTCCTTTGCTTCTTTTTGTCCTTTTGCACGACATTCAGCTCTTTCCGAACAAGCCGTGCGGTATCGCCTTGCATGCCCAAAATACCATCAACAATGCGCTGAACGGTTCCATATGAGATGTTGAGATCATTAGCCATCTTTCTAAGGCTCACATGACGGTTTTCAAGCATAGTTTTCTTAATAATTGCCACGTTTTTGTCGGTATTCGCTGTTGAAGGGCGCCCGGAACGTGGCAAGTCTTCGACCTCTTCACGACCACTT